>BMAT01006853.1:54464-66686 GCA_019649035.1 Elysia marginata
TATTGGCTTCGTGTTCCTGAGCGGCCGGATAACGCATGGTCTCTACTTTAAAAAAAATGAGGCTTTAAATCTCTGATCTTACAAGCTCTGAAAAAAAAACCAAAACGCAAGGAACAGTGCTTTACAAACTTTGTGTCAATAAAGCGTCCTTCTCATCTATAATGTTGACGAGATTTGTTCAACGTACGGTCCGTACCCCACGTTGATACGGATAGTGCTCTAAGAATAACAAGGTTCTTTCTTTACTGGCCATAGTTTTGAGAAAATCGACTTCAAAGTTTTAGCACCACACAATTCTGCTATTAACTAAAATTCTGAATGTGTCAGAAACCACATAAAGAGAGATTAGATCACTGAAATCTCTAAACACAACAAAACTATCGAAGGAGTAGCACGAGGTGTGTAACTCCATTTCTTCAAAAACTCGAGACAGAACATTGTTATTCCCAGGGAGCGAAATGTAGCTTGAACATCAGAAACAGCTTCTGAGCTTTTTGGCATACCAAGTTGGACATTCAGACTCAAAATCTGCACCTCACAGGGTCACACAGATTTTATTAGATGGCCTATTTATAAAATTAAGACATTTAAACAATAACAGAAAATTTTATTGTAGAACCTATGCCTTCATAGTATTTTAAAGCTGCTACCGGAATTGCTTGTTTAAATAATGCTCTGCGTTGAGGTCCCGAAAACGCTTTGATGCTCGCAGTTATCAGCATTTTGTGCTCGATATGATTATGTTGCTCAGGTTTTTGTTTTTGTAACTGACCTATAGTTAAAAAAGATGCGTAGTCATTTTTCCTTGTAAAAATATTCATTTCTTAGACCTTAAATGATCAATGTCGCAAACTAGTTTTTTTTTTCCTTAAACGTTTTTTGAAGACTATTTAGGGCAATAGAGTCAATTCTTTAAGACTCAACCTAACAATTTTCCCACCGCACATTAGTATTTTTACTTCAACTAAAATTATTGCTCCAACCGTGGAAAACGCATTTTTATATTACTATTCATAAAAAGTCAGTAAACCTTGAGTAATTTTAATTATTAATAGTGGTACTTTTTATTGGATTTTTGTGATTTGCAGTTTCGGGACTAATGTATTATCTTTAGGTCTCTGGTAGGGGTAATATTGAATCTCCACCCAGGACCATTTCATCATTGAATCAAATCTAAATTTGTCAAGACGCAAGAGAATCGACGTGAAAATAGTTCTGTAACCAACCAAAGAATACTCAAGGATCATCAAGAACTTTGGATAGTCTAAAACATACAAAGGGAGGTAATCTTTTACTGGAATATTATTCCCCCAAAAGGGAAATTTAAGAATGGTTCACGCGATTAGTTCCCTTGACACGGGTTCTTCATTTTAAAAAAAAAACGAAAAAAAAAAAAAAACGGTTTCGCTCAATGCTTCACAGACAGGAAATGAAAAAAAACCGGCCTTACATTTTTCTCAAATAATTTTTGGAAGGTTTTGGTCTGTAGATTACGTGTAGACGAGCAATGTAGTCAGTTCTTTAATCATTCTTACCTCCCCTAGACTTCCCGAGCATACTTAGACAGAGACAGATTCTGTATCATTTTAGTTAACTTGTAGGTCAAGCTGTGTATGGACTGATCAAGACTGTCTTTACAGCAGTGGCCACTGAACTTATTATTCTGCTCCTATTAGCAAAGTTAGTTTTGGTCTATAATAATATTGTCAGATAATAATGAGTTTATTGTGTTTCTTTACTCCGCTTTGTTGAAATTCCACTCCTTTTAAAACTATTTATACATATATATTTTTTTCTGCAGTGGCATGTTAGACACAACACATGTTGATTGTACATTACTACAAAGTTGCTTCGTTCAAAACAATATAAGCGTATAGAATTAAAGAGATAACAGAATCCTTCTTGTTGAGAACTTTATAATAATTTTGACACTTTAAAAAAGTAATTGCCAATTTTCATAAAAAGCCCCGGTTGTGTTGCAAAATACCTCGAATCAAGCTGTGAAAAACAAAAAGTAGAACATTTTTATTGCTTGTCTACCGAACATATCTCTAACATTAATTTTGATATATTCCGACATCTGTAAATCTATTTTCTTAAAACCCGCGTACATAATTTTTACCTCTTCAATTTATTGTAATTATGTCTACATTATATCTACCTGTTGTTTCAAAAGAGGTTTCGTGATTTTTTTTCATCTATTACCATAGATCTACAAAAAACATTTCCATCATAAAATGCAACCTATCATTAAAGAGAGCCACACAAGACGATAGGAAGGCTATTTCTTGCTTGGCTAGGTCTATTCTCACAAGCCTTTCAGAAGGACCAGAAGCTCCCAACAAAACATCACAATAATTAAATCTGGCAAGTTACTGTGTAACTTCGTGCTACAAGTGCATAAAAACTATGAGAGCATGAAACAGTTTCAGAATAAACACACGTTGTGTGAGAAATTTAATACCCAATTTTGCGTGCTGTGCAATGCAAGTGCCCACGAAAAACTTTATGTAAAGTTTGCGCTGAACCGTGCATTTAATTAATACAAAAACATGAAACCTGATAGGAAATAAACCGTACATTATAAACGAAATACGATATTTGCGTTTTCAAAAATTGAATTCCTTGGCTTAAAGCGTTGTGCCCAGGAAGATTCTGAGCTTAATGATAGATTTGCGACCTTTGAAACTTATCTCTTGTTGAGGTTTTTTTTTTTAATTCATTGTTAGGTGGGAGATAAACACTTGAACGTTTCATGAAACTATATAAGATGGGCAACAATGTTTAATTAGCGCCATCCATGTCCTTGAGAATAGATTTCTTGTAATATTCCTACCTGTTAAGAAGTATATGACTCTGAAATGTGTGTCATTCAAAAGCGATAACTTTATATTTTCCTTACAAGTTTCTACGAGACATGCTCTTTTCTATATAATTATGCTTTTGTTGTTCTTGGACTTGCTAGTGCAGGTTCCAAAAGCAAAAAAGAAAAAAACTGTCTAAGGACTGGAAGAACTCACGTTTTTTATAGTATCTATGGCTTTACTCTCAACAAAACCCCTAGGTGGGAACAACATCGAACATTTCTAAGCAATACGAGATAAACAAGAGAGAATAAAAACGAAAGTAGATTGCAAAGAAGACTGGAAAATCTTTCTGATATTTTTCTACAAACCTTGCATTTAGGTACTGTTTTTTTCATATGATTTTTTGTTGTATTGGTGATTTAGAAGTGGTTCTGACCTAATTTGATCTATTGGTGCAGAATTGTGCATAAAAGTGGTTTTAATAGCGTTTTATTTAAGCTGCATAATTTATTTTCCTATTATAGTGCGACACAAAGAGATGCGCAATCTGCAAAAAGGAAGGTGAAAGAGATTGGTGTTTCCCAAGTTGTGACATCGATTTAGGTCAGAACCATTGGGTTAAATTAAGTGAACGGTATAAGGCAAAGATTTGTGCCACCATAAAGCTTGTAAATTTACACAGAGCTTGAAAACTTGCTTGGAAGTTGGCCGGAGGTATGTACGAAACCAATTGTCCTCCTTAAAGTCTCTGGCTTGTAAATCAAATGACAAGTATTGTAGGACTACTATTTCGTTGAAACGGCATTTTAATGGGCTGTTGACAATTCTACATCTCTTAAACACGAACGAATCTTGAGGCATTGACCCTGCGTTTTATTCCTATCATTGTTCAAAACTTGTATTTTTGTGTGACGAAGACCTCAAGCCGATACCTCGCGTGTTTTGCATACATGTTTTCAAGCTCTATAAATACTACCCTTTTCAGAAATGCTGAAATAATCCATTAGTTACCTGCCTTTTCATCTGGCGAAGCTCATGATGTTTAGCTGGGGTGGATCAGAACAGCTCCACAAACCGCTGCAGACTGTAACGTACCTTCAGACTGCGCTGTCAGCGGTACACTGGTAATAACAGCAGTCAATTTGAATCTGATTTTAATTATTTTGATCGTGCATTAAAGAAAGAAGCAGTGACCAAATTGACTAAGAAAGCTAATGAGATTCTTTAAGCTGAAAAATTTTCCAAGTGTGAGAGTTCATAACACAATAATGCGGTTTTTACTCGTTTCGATCTGTATAATGTTTGTGAGCGTCATTGGTTAGGACTGGTGTACTTTGTATATATTCTCACAATCATGTTTCTTTATCTTAAGCTTATTTTTGTTTTAATGGCGTATAGTATGAGCAATTATATCGCAGACTGCAGATAATCTACTTCCGTTTTATGTTAATAGAGAGACTCGAGTTTAAAATGACTAGAGCATAAGTTAAAAAGTGAAGGCAGCAGTATGTATAATATTCCACTCGCAATTTGAGGCTGTAAAACTATATGAATGTCTTCTTGTTGAGAGCAAACAAAAACTTTTTAGAATACAATAATGCTTGGTGGAGTAAGATTTTAAGTTTAATTGATCATTTTCACAGTTTTAAAAGGCAAAAATCGCTCACTAATTCAACAAAGAAGACAAAACGAATTTTGTGCTATTAATATTCAGTTATGCAATGTAAAAAAATCTTAAACGTCCTCTTAAAAGTCCGAAAGGTTTACCATTTTTTATTTAGGGGCCAATGTGATTCATTTTTACGAAAATTGACAAAATGAAGTTTCATAAAAAAATAATTCACTACAAAGGTTTAAAAGTTCACATTCAGTGACCGTGAAGTTCGATTGTTTTATTGTCTGCCGCTGCTTCCATCTCTTTGCTTGTAAAAATGATGATAAAATAACGCCTACAGAGTTTTCACTCTCCTTCTTTTTTGTCAAATTTATCAGCATAGTTAAAGAATATCTGTTACCAATATTGTGAGATCATTTTAGGCAAATGGAGTAAATCGAATATAAATAATGGCATATGTCTGGGTTCGTGTGCGGCAAAAAATCGAAATTATAGATTATGAAAAATTGGCCCGGCATTTTAAAGACATTTCGAATCTAGTGGCGCTTGAGATAGGTTCAGTTTATTTTTAACAAGTTGGACTTTGACCATGTTAGCAGCACCACGACGCTAATTATGTTCATAGTCTCTAATTGAATACCAATAGGCATACAACTTTGTAGAAAATACAGTCTACTAAAACATTGAGGGCAGATTGTATAAATTTCATCAACCGATGGCTTACACTGTTAGATTTGTGATTTCAACGTCTTTGAATAATGATTCTGACCTAAATTTACGTCACAACTTGGGAAATCGACTTTATCACTTGGGAAACGCAATCTCTTCCGCATTCCTTCTTGCAGATTGCACACCTTTTTCTGTAGCACAATACGAAAAAAAAAATATTACGCTGTTGGAATATAACGCTCTTAGGGCACTTTTGATACACAATTCCGCAACAAAGAATGTAGGTCAGATTCATTCACAGTCACACAGTATCAATCTTGTCAAATACATTATACAATGAGCCTAATTTTTTGGCATTTTTGCAAACTTCGAGAAAAGGCAGGCGGAATGACACACATAATTCAATGATAAGTAGTTTCGCTCGATTCTCAACTTCGCTTCTTGAATTGTTGAATCGAAGTTAGATCTAGATCTAGATCTAGATTAAGTGTCTAACTCTAAAAACTTGGCTCAGACTGATCTAGAAATCAGATTTTATAATCTAGATTTATAGCTGCATCTCGAATATATCTTGACCTAGAGTCTGATTTAGGCCTAGATGTAGTCTAGGTTTGGGGCGCTATTTTTCTTCCCTTCTACGCTCTACTTGCACTGTTTTTTTTTCATTCCTTTTTAGATTTACTGCCGCCAGGCTATGCGCATGAAGTTTTTTTTCAATTTTGAAGCTAAAAGGTCACTTTCAGGCTCAGAGTACAATTAATATCAGTTTTTCTTTGATGGAAACAAAGTTTTGGATTCGTGTTTTTTCCAGTATTATCAGGATTATATTTGTACACAACGTTATGGTTTTTGTCTAAAATGCGTTCAACATAGTATACATTACGTACGTATTGTCCTATAAATTATGTTGGCCAACTTTTGCAAAATATGCTTGGGTTGTATTGAAGCCATTCGAACAAAATGTATCGTCTAACACAGAATGAGAATGGAGCAGAAGGGAAGCGAGGCTTGCCAGAATGGACTTCCTGCCGCCATCTTGGATTGTACGTAAATACAGGTTTTGAAGGATATTCCACTACAAATCGTGAATGACCAGCTGTCTATATCAAACTCTGTTATCACTGGTTTTAACCATAAGAATGGATAAAAGTTAATATAGTATTTTGTATTATGGTTGCAGCAGTGTAGTCTTTATTTTTGTCAGGCTTGTGATGTTTTCTCGTTGAGTCGCCTGATATGAAAAAAGTAGGTGACAATTTGAGTGCGACAGTGTCTGGCGTTCTTGCTTTCGTATAACCAAAATAGGTGACACTCCCATACCGGCTCTGTGGCCTAGCGGTAAGACACTCACTCAGAGATCAGGAGATGCGTGGTTCGACCCCCGGCCGAGTCAAACCAAGGGCTTTAAAATTAGTATGAGCAGCTGATCCGCCTAGTCTCTGGCATTTAGGATTTAGTGCTAAGTCTGGTCGGCCCGATGTCAGAATAATGTGAATGGGGGTGGTGTATGCAAGCGCTCCTTATATCACAGTGTGGCAGAACGCTTTCAATTTTCCCAAGCGCAGTCTTTCCTATAACCTTGCAGTTGAAAAGAGACGTTAAAATTCAAATAACTTAACCTAACCGACACTCCTATTTTGATGACGTAAAAAGCCATCGTGCGCCTTTTGCTCCCTTCGTATTGTGTGACCGTTTAAGACTACAGCTTACCAAAATGATTTAAGAAGGAACAATTACCCTGATTTGCTAAGAAAAAAAAACACCTCATGGCGCTGTGTTAAAATTCTAGCAATAAAAGCGAGTATTGTTTACAAATCGTTTTATGGCCAGATAGTTATGCTTGAAAAGTCAAAGAAATTACAAAAGCACCTTGTGTGTGTGTGTGTGTTTTATTTCTCAACATAACTTTTTTATCTTCAATTCAAGAAGACCTGTGATAATTATTAGATAGTTCATTAAGCGGCCGTCACAAAAGTATGGGAGGAAAAATTATTGGTTTAATAAGACTATGTAAGCAGCGGTAGTTTTTAGTTATTACATATGATTGTTCTCAAAGTAAACGGAATAATGCATATCAATTTTTTAATATTCCCGAGACAAGTAAGACAAACTAGCTTTCGAAACGGAACTTAGCTCAGGGGACCTTGATTTCAACTTGTTTGTGGTTTTATTGCTACTTTAATTTCAACTACTGTTTAGTCATTAGGAACTGCAGTCTATAGGGCTGTTTTAGGGCACACCCTCTTGTGTGTATAAATCAAGAGGCCGGCTCACTAGCGAACTCTTGTGTGGGCTTTTTATTCAAATAAGTCTAATGTCTAATGCTAAATCTAAGCCTAATAACTCAACATTGCCCTAAGGGAATTACTTTGAATGTAATAGCCCTAATGTGCTTATCTTACTTTATAGAATAGATTACACATGTTGGTACACTGGAATCTTTAAAAATTGAGTTATTCTTTGATGCTTACAGGCAGATTGTTACACTCATCATTTAAACTGTATCATGATTATAAATCTGAATCCGTGGCTCTGTGGATAGACAGGAGCTGTTTAGAGCAGAAAAAAGGCTTTATGATGGACAACATGAAAAGTAATCCCTTTTTTCCTACGTTTGTAAATTTGACGTTATTGTTGGCTGTTTTTGTCCGTTTTATTGAAATTGATATGACCAAAACAAAGAGCGAATTACAAAAACATATATATGAAAACCTTTTTAAGAGCAACATTCTAGCAAGAAATTAGAGTGAAATTGAAAAAAAAAAATTCACAGGTCGGTGAAAGTTAAATCCACGTCTTATCATAAGTTGTACTTTTTTTTTCGACGCGGCGGTATAACATATATTCTAATATTTAACAGCGGTCCTCTTTCTTTTTTTTACGGAAATCATCCCAAAATTATAACAAAGTGTGTATTGTGATTTAGACTTATATATGCGAGTCTGGTTGAGATCATTTGTCATTTTAAATATTATCTAAAAGAAAAAAGTCAATAGAATTAAATAAACAGTGTACCTCCACTATAAATCTGTCGCAGTAAGTTTAAAAGAAATTTATTCAAGAGGCAGAGGTGAGTCATATTTTCCATTTCATTTTTATACACTAAACGGCTGCCTTTAAAATATTTTCCAAACAGAAACTGAGCACACGTGTGGTCATATCTAACGCTCAGAGTTGAACTTCGATGAGGTATGTACCGCTAAATTGTCTTGTTGTGCTAGCGTGCACAATAAAATTATACATTTTTAAAAAAAACTAAGAAGATTTATTACACTGTGGTTGTTTTCTTCAGGAAAAAATGAGCATAAAATAAGCAAGTGCAGATTTAAGCCATAAGATACTTGGTAGGCCCATCAAATCCTTTTTTTTTTCAAGATATTTGCTTCCGGAACCCTTTTGCAATGACAGTCTTTATATACTTCAGATTTTTATTTACATACTCATAAACAGACTTTAACAATTCATGATAAAACAAAGTTTTGTAACATTGGAATTTCTCAGTTGCAGATTGTTTAAGTAGGTGTAGAGCAAAGTGTTGTTAGCAGCAACCTTGATGAAGTGCATGTGAGGAAACTAGCGCGGATCAGGCACGAGTCCCTCAGAGTCAGACTGATGTTGAGTTATAGCCCTTTAAATACAACAGTCTGGTATATTGTAAACCATTTTCATTCTCTTCAGGGCAAATAACTTAATATATGACTGAGCTAAAAATATATATTTTTTTTGTTGTAAAAATCTTCAATTACCGTGTGGTATGAATACTATAATGTAAATAATTTAGTTCTCAAAACTGCGACTTGCGCCCAATTTGATCTGGTTTCCTCGCATACAGTTTCTGAGACACTGCACACTCCACTTCATAAGACTATGCGAACTTTGGTGATATTCTGAGACTAAGATTTGGTTTCTTTCATCTTTGTATTTTATAATCTTAGCCTTGAAAACGACCAAGTTTAAAAAATGTACATAAAACTGCTCATGATGCTTAGATCTAGTTAGAAAAAAAAATACGGCATAGGCACTCTCTTTCTTGCTCTGAAACTTATCTCTCTTGTTTATCTTTTGCTATCTCTCTCTCTCTCTTTCTCTCTCTCTTTCTCTCTCTCTCTATCTATCTATCTATCTATCTCTCTCTCACACATTATTTTCTCCGCCTTTCTCAGTTGTCACCAGCCCTTATTCAATGAAGCTATACAACGAGAAATCTACTGGAAAACTTTACTACCTATTGACAAAATTAAACACTTCAGTCGCCCTATCGAAGTACACACTTCTCAAAAGCGTGAGCATTCGGCTTGGTAAAGGTAGAATCCCCGGAACACCTCCATGACAAAATTTTGGCAGATTGAACAATACGATAAGGAGTATAATAAGGATGTCATATGGTATCTTTCCTTGTTAGTGCTAGCATCCCTTTTACATCTGGCCTTGCAGTCTCTTAGGGATGTTAATTTCGAGTGCTCTTTAAAGATGTCCTTTTTTTTCTTCCCTTTTATATTTGTTTTGTTTTTCCCTGAAGCGTAAAACGACACTCTCAGTCAATTACACACAACCAGATGTCCCAATATCATAGTTTTTTTTATTTGAAACAGCGTTTTGAAAATAAAAGTACAGCGATAGAAACGCCTGAATAGTCTCAACAGACAATCATATTCCCAGAGCTTTTTGTGTGACAGGAGGGGGGGGGGAGAATCGTAAAGAACTCTAAGACAATTCGTGACAACAACAGTGTGATTGCGGCTTTTCAGTTGACAAGGTCATACATACAAACAGACACCGGAAGAACAAAAAACGGCAAGTGTTGAGAAGTTAAAAGCTTTGCGTTCTGCCCAGCGCCTGGGAGAGCTAGAGCTTCCAGCATTCAACTGCAGCAGCTAGTGCTGGGTCTGCTGAATGCCGACATGCCAGGTCGTGTTGCAGGACCTCATGTTGTGCGACTTGAGTCAACTCTCTCCCGAACAGATCCCTTCCGTGTCACGCACCACAGACTCACACAACCTTTGGGCGGAGAGCGATTTGCTTTCAAACGATACAGCACACAAAAATTGTCAAAAACGCTAGCGTCCAGAAAATAAGGACAATCTTTTGATGATTACTAAAGTTTCCCTGTCGTGTAGCTCAAATAATATGATTACGGTTACCTTGGCTGGCATGGGATTCAACTGGATGCAACTTTTAAAAAAGACGGTTTTTTTTTTTTGTAAAACAAAAAAGGTTGTAAAAGAAAAATGCAATTGTAACAAAGAACACTAAGAGTACAAGGATAAAACAGGATTAATCATTTTTTGTTAAAATCAGCTATTTAGTTTTTTTCCCTTGTGCATTCTTTATGGTGCTTAGACCTCTTTAAAAACCGAACAACACAAATTTATGTTGAGAACACCACGCTCGTTTCTGCATTTTTGATTAGAGAATGTATTTACGTGACTTGTTCATTAAGGAATATATTTATGAGACTTGTTTGTTAGGGAAAGTATCTATGAGACTTGTTCATGGGAAATGTATCTATGAGACTTTTTCATTAAGGAATATATTTATGAGACTTGTTTATAAGGGAAAGTATCTATGAGACTTGTTCATTAAGGAATATATCTATGGGACTCGTTCATTAAGGAATGTATCTATGAGACTTGTTCATTAAGGAATGTTTCTATGAGACTTGTTCATTAAGGAATGTATCTATGAGACTTGTTCATTAAGAAATATATCTATGGGACTTGTTCATTAAGGAATGTTTCTATGAGACTTGTTCATTAATGAATGTATCTATGAGACTTGTTCAATAAGGAATATATCTATGGGACTTGTTCATTAAGGAATATATCTACGGGACTTGTTCATTAAGGAATGTTTCTATGAGACTTATTCATTAAGGAATGTATCTATGAGACTTGTTCATTAAGGAATGTATCTGTGTGACTTGTTCATTAAGAAATGTATCTGTGTGACTTGTTCATTAAGGAACGAACCTGTGAGACTTGTCACATTTCAAACCCACCGCCCCTAAATCCTAATTTCACCCTTCATCTCCCATCTACGATGAACAAAGAACTAAAATCCAGTAGTTTTGAGAAAGTATAGCCATGTATTTTAAAGATGTTAGTACAATGTATTGTCATATTATGCTTTAGGAAACTTATGTGAAACGCTAATTTACAGCATAAAAATTGTGAAATGAATACAAGAAAATTGAGGAATGACTTGCGACCCCTTTTTCTGGTTAGATTTAATGGAAACAATCAACGACAAACGTAAGGAAAGAAACACCTTTGGTTCTGTAAAGTCTACTGAAATTCTAGAGAATTCAGTGGTGTTACTTTATAAAAAAAAAACCTCGATGTCCTACATTTCTTTTTATAACTGCAGTAACGGTGTACAGACGCTAACATTAGAAAATTCTGAATGCATGTATTCCTATTTCAAAAGACACATTAAAGTTTATAGTCTTTGAGTTTTAGAGACAAACTATCAATATGAATATCGAGGTGTCATCGGCAATAAAAACTGACAAGTTATGAAGAGAAAAAGAAGAAGGGGGGTCGAAAGAGGATAGAGGAAGAGGAGCAGGAAAACAATACAATGAGAAGGAGGTGGAAAGTGACAAAGAAGGAGGATGACGAGGTTGGTTGGTTGGTTGAATTTTAACGTCTCTTTTCAACGACAAGGTTATATCAGAGACCGCGCTTGGGACAATTGAAAGCGTGCTTCCACACTGTGATGTACGGAGCGCTGCATACACCACACCCAGTCACATTATCCTGACACTGGGCCGACTAGACTTGGCACTAAATCCATAATGCAAGACACTAGGCGGATTAGCTGCTAATACCAATTTTAAAGTCCTTGGTTTGATTCGGCCGGGGATCGAACCCACACCTCCCGATCTCTGAGCGAGTGTCTTACCGCTAGGCCACAAAGCCGGTAAGAGGAGGAGGAGAAGACGAAGAAGAAGAAGAAGAAGAGAAAGAAGAAGAAAAAGAAGAAGAAGAAGAAGAAGAAGAAGAAGAAAGAAAGAAAGGAAGAAAGAAAGAAAGATGGATACAATAGGCGGATCGGAAAATGTAACTAAACTAACGTGTTTAAAAGGAAGCGTTTAAAATACATGCAGCAGAGCAAAAGTAATGGCAACAA
>BMAT01006857.1:2453-17292 GCA_019649035.1 Elysia marginata
AATGCCCGGTGAGTCGACAAAGAACAGGTCAGCAAATCTAAAAATTTCTGTCATATCAGCGGAATAGTCACAAGAGAACGCAACTCTTCGAAAATCTGTTGGGGTCTATCCGTTAGGGAAAGTGCTTACCTACAAATGACGTCATAAGCCTCTAAAACCCAAAGCGTTTTTTTTTTGTGTCATCAGCACCTTCCGCTCAGTTCAGCTAAAGTTAAAACTATATGGTCTACATTGATACAAAACTATCGACAACACACAGAAGCCAATAGACATGCTTTTAAATTTTGATTTACAAAGGTTTTATGGTGATATATATGATAAACTGAGCTACTTATTTAAAAAAAGTTTAACAGAAAGCAATACTCACGACTGAAAAAGAACCGATCATTCCTAAACAATGGTTCCTCCTCGACAAAACTATATCGAACATTAGTCTCGAAACCACCCAAAACAAAAAAAAGAAAGGTTAACCTGGGATGTGAAGTACTGATACTGCCTGAGTCTTTAGGTTACAAAGAGGGAAGCTAATCTAGATCTACCTCTTCTTTTAACAGTACAACTTCAAAATCTAAACCCAATGTAGATGCAGGCCCATTACTATTTTGGAGTTATAAGATGTTACCCCGCAAAGGATGGAAAGATTTCGCGGGTCGATCAGCCTTTCGACTTCAATCAGAGAGACAGTACACAGGGAGGGGACCTCGACGATTAACCCAGGTTTGTGTATATAGGGCAGTATTCCTGGAATGGTAAACAAACAACAAAACTCGGTCAAACGGAGCCTGAGATCTAGATCTATACTCTAATTATATTTCTAAGACTATATTTATATTATAGATTTAGAATTGAAATTTCAGGTATGGGCCTGACTCAAGTTATTGGAGACTGGAAGTGGAAGTGGGTTGAACCAAGATCTAGAATCTAGTAGACTAGCATCTAGATCTATCTCTATCTTCTGGAATCAGATCTAGAGTCTAGATTCCTTAACCAGAGAGATGATTTTAATAGAAGGAGAAAATTTTTGATGAAATGCAAATTGATCGTTGAAAGTTGGGTCATTTAATATGCAATTATGTAAGGACATGGAGAAAAGAGGCAACGTTTGGCACAGACCGCTCTTTGAGCTTGACTTGACCAGGTCGGGTAGGCCTACATCTTTACTAGATGTAATCTAGTAAAGTAGTAGGCCTATAAAACTGAGCTATTAAACTTACGACTCATTCGAACAGAATGTGAGGCAAATTTGCGGTTCAGGTAAGGCAAAAAGAAAACAAATTAAAGGGAGAAATTAAGAGACCATTTTCACACACTTAACTAGTTTTGAACTAATTGAGCCAGAATGAAAAACTTGGTATTTTGGAATGAGATTTATGAGTATAGCATCAAAAATATTTTTGTCTTGGTCATGAAGTGCCCAGTTATAGACTAACTTATTTCAATCCAGTAGAACCTAATAACATTATAATCAGGGATGCAAGTTTTCCGATTTTAATCGGAATTCCGATTTTTTAGTCTCTCCCGACTTTTCCGATTTCCCGATTTTCGTATTCCTATTTCAACCAGACAATCAGCCAAAAAAGTCGGAAAAATTATAATCTTATTAAAATAAAAACCGAAACCGAGAAAAGACGACCGGAAAATCGGAAGGGAATGTGAAACCTTTTTCCGATTCTATGGCGATACCGATTATTTTGTTTTGTTTATCCGTCAGTCGATTTCCGATTATATATGTTTTATATTATTGCATCGCCCAATTTCTTTTTCGTGAGGAGTTCGAAACTGTCCACACAATTTTGTAATTCTTGACCAATGAGCGTAAAAGTGAAAGTAAAAGTATGCTATTCCTTCTTTATCTTTTGTATACTCTGTGCAGTCATTAATAACAATCAATCCACTCCTACGATAATACAAACATGGTTCTATGACTTTTCAAAACATCAAGAGTCCTTTATAATCCTTTCTGATATTACATCTAGATCTAATCCCAAGCAATCTTGTGCACTTCATTTTATAGCCAAAAGCCATCTTGTTCGGTGATATTTCATTTTGTAATTGCTGCACCTCGTTGACCTTTCTTGCTCTGTTTAATAGTAGTCTTACTCTTCAAATCTGGATTAGATCTACGATCTCTATCTCTATATGCCTGTCCATCTAGATTAGACATGGAGAAACAGTGTTGCTAATCAGTTACTGACTTAGCCTCACACAGGAAAATCTAGATCTAGACCTAGAATATTTATTAACAATCTTGAGTTTGATCATGGCAGCCAGTCCAAGTCTAGATCTAGTTCAAATTACATTCTTGGATCGGAAATCTACACCCTGACATTGTGTTTCTATTTCAAAGAAAAAATGAAGGAGGAGGACATCATTGGAGACTTTTATTCCAGTTATATCAAGAATGGTGTTACATGATGTTGTGTAAAAAGAGAGTTTCCTACCAAATTGGTGGCAAAATCATTTTTGCTAGAGACACTGTAAGGCTGGCTTTAGTAATCAGAATAGCGCGCGCTCGGAAACCTAAATAAAAAATTTCCTGCTTTTTTCTCCTGAGCTGCTTGCATCCCTGATTATAAGTATAACTAGGCCTTACTTTTAAAGTTTTATGAATTCTTTCAAGTTTCAGTCTAAAAGTCTCCAGGTATGGAGAAGATAACAATTCACATGGGAAATGCACCAGGTCTTTTAAAGCTTTGAGGATAAGCAAGTATCTTCTTTGTACATAGCTTCTGTTTTGTGTCCTATTTTGCTTTGTCCTTATTCAGTCGTGAGTTTTGAAATACCTTGGAAAATACTGAAATGAGGGCTGACAAGTAATGGAGCCAGTTGGTCAGGGGTTGGCAGTTCTGTAATAGATTAAAAACTCATTTTTGATAAATCGTTAGTTAACATCAGTGAGATGTGATGGTGGACAAAAATTTTGCCTTGCATTACAACTGATAGAACTTTTCATTTGGTCATTTCTATATATATATATTTCAACATGTACCTTAGGCTTAGAATTTATGACCATCATGCAAGATTACAGATAACATCCTTCAACCATTTTTGCAGCTCACTGTCAATTTCCTTCTTATAATACTGTCTATTATCATCAGTTACATTCTTAACCTTTTATGGAAAATTGGCTTATTGTCTCAATAAACATATGATGCTAACCATTATCAAAATTTCAAAACAGTTGTTTGTGTATACATACTTTAACTTTAATTTAAAAAAATGTTTAACTTCTTGTTACTACCACACTGTCTTTATACTTATTTTGAAATTTGTTGGACTGATTGATTTAAATTGATATTTATTGAAAAATGATGGATGCACATTAACATAAAAATAAAACTAAGTAACTGAGCCTCCTTGTGAATAAGCTTTCCTCTCCTTATGTTTAATGGATAAATGTCATATATTTCTATCGCAGCAATTGCTAGATCCAAAAATTATTTAAAAGTATATATTATAAAGATTTTTAATGTGGACAAAAATCTGATGTTTGTGTTGCAGCTTCCTCGCCACATACTTACTAACATTCCAGAAGGTCAGGATGTTGTGGACATTGTATTCACCATGGAACGGCTCAGTGTGCAGCACTGTACAGAGCGCTTGCTGCCTTCTGATCCCAACAATGATGAGTCTTTCATTGAGCTTAAGGTGATTACAGTCATTATTCCATTGTCTTAGCTGTAGCGCAGCTGCCAACCAATACCGATTTGAGTATTTTACTTTTAGTACCAGAGATACTAACAAATTACTGGAGTACTCATCAGACCTAAAATACTAAATTAGGTATACACGACTTGTAAAAATTAATTGATCATCAAAGCAGGAGGGAACTTATTAAGTCTAGGCCTACAATAGGAAATGTGCTAGGTCAGTGTTTTCCATGGTATGAGTTAAATGCTTTTGAGGCCAAATTTTACCAAGAAGTTAAATAACTTAAGCTAGTAACTTTTTTTAATATATCTTTGTTTCTCCTTATGCTCACTTTGATTACTAAGTGCTTTGGATTATTCTGAAATGAGGGCTATTAGTTGTGAGATCACAAAATCATAAAATGGACTCAAATAAGTTACAGTCTTACCAACAAAGAATCTGTGTCTGTCAAAGAGGGAGCTTTGGACCTAGCATGGTCTAAAAGTTCTGACAATCTCATTAGCAGTCCAAGAAATCTTTCAACCTGTTTCTTAACCTGAGAAAAATAAGTTTAAATATCTCCCAACAGAAGTCAAATCCTTTGATTCTGCCTTGTGAGTGGGGAAAAAGGTTGCTCAATAATTCAAAAAGTCATAAGATCAACCAAATCATGTAGGAAAATGTGCAAATGCAAACCCGTGTAAAGCGCTTAAAGCACATTATGGATAATGCGCTATATGAAAACGCTCCTTACTTTCTTTAAGAATTTTTAATAATAATCTTTTTTAAAGGGATTTCCATTGGAAAGTTCAAAGCTCTTTACATTTGTTTTACAGGAAAATGAATACAATACATAACAATTATTTAAGATGCAACTTGAATCATAAAAAAAGAATCATGATTGTAAGCACACATAGTCAAAATATAGACCTACATACAAAATTTATATTCGCTTAACATATATCTTGCAACTCCTCATCTTTGATTTAAAAGTGCTAGTTATAGCTTGAAAAACTGAGTTTTTAAAGGGGTTTTAAAACATGAGGTTGATTGGGTATACTTAACCTCTTCGAGAAAACTATTCCGAAATTTCTCAAAAAATATATTTTCGACTTCGACTCGTTTGCCCTAGACATGAGACATATGTTCATGAATTAGGATGATTGTGAAAATGAGACATGAAGGGTATTGCTTTGAAACTTAAAATACCTAGTAAAATGTAAACATTTTCTTTGTTGTTTAGGATGTCCAGGTAATCTGAAAATTCATCATGAAATGTTTTGTTCATTTGGTCATTTTTCTCTTTGGAAGAAGTAGAGGAAGGAAATGGTTTAGAGTTTTGACGTCATTTGAAATTCTGAATGTTAAAAAGTTTAGAAACACGCCTTAACTTTAAAGTCAAATGTGAATGCTTGATTTATAACAGGGACGCCTCCCCTCCTAGATCAGCCTGTCTCAGGACATGAAACCATTGAACTGTTGCACTGGTCATTGTAATTGTTCTGAAACACAATAAAAGCAATCATCTATATAATCCAAGATTTGAAATTAAAGCATGATTTTTCGGTATTTTATCCTGTCATGTAATATTTAATTAAATATCAGTCAATCAACTAAACTTGTTCATAGTCAGTCTAAATTTGAGTCAATTTAGAGACACAGACATTTGGAAGTTGGGACTTAAAAAAAAGCATATCATGAAGGGGTTCCAAGTTAAGAATCATTTTATATTGAAACTTCTTAAAATACTTTTTGTGTATATTCTTTCTTTGTTTCCAGAAAGTTTTAAGCAGGTTGATGAGTTTTCAGCCAAGACGATTCCAAGGAAATGATGCACCTACCACTGACGAGGAGCAAGATAAATTTGCCCACAGCTTTTTCAACTTGGGAGGTGTTGAGGCAAGTTATTAATTTTATACATATTTCTCCACAGCAAATTGTGCAATTTGTTTTTCAGTGACTGAGTGCTCAAAGGCCAAACCATTCATTTCAATAGTCCCACCTCAAGAGATCATCATAACCAAGCTGCCGCCACTGGGAATGAGTCTTTCATTCTCTTTATTTTACTCCATTATAGAATGATTTTTTTTTTGTTACATGCATGATTTTTGTAGGTATTTAAAATGAAGTTTAATATTACTTTCCATTTGTGTTATCTCCTATAAGTTTTTTTTAGATTTAATCGGGCATCAGATTTTTTTGTTTGTTTTTGCATACACTTTGTCAGCTTCAGTCATTATTGTAAATAAAAAAAATGAAACGCTGGTTTACCATCTACTTGCAAGAAACCTCTCAGAATGATGTACATAAATGAACACTACTCCTGCCCCTGTAGCCTATTAGTGAATTTGTCCTTATGCTACTCTATAGCTCTGTTCACAGAAAAAAAGTATATAGTACTAAAAACAATGATAGTACTTAAGACCAAGGGTCCTGTGTTATGTTCAGAATTTTTTACAAGATAGTTTTCATCCCTAACTTTTTTCTTTTCAGACCTCTTGCAAAAATCTAAGATTAAACTAATAATGAAACACATAAACAGACAATTTTTTTACTTCTTAAAATGTGATGCATTTTGGTTCTTGCTAGATCACTTTTAGTTTAAAACAAAACAATAGTATCATCTTTGCCCAATTTATCTCCTTCATTTCTGCGGAAAGCCGTCATGATACAATGAATGAAAATTTATATTGAAATTGATTAAATTCCATATTTGTACTTTCATGCAGATTATGGTACGTTTTCTCATGGCTGGCACTGTGTTTCCAAGAGCAGCACTCAGCCGAGCTGAGAAAAAAGGTAAGTTTTTTTTCTCATTTTTGTTTTGAATTTTTCCTTTTCATTTTGCCTACAATAAGTTTTTTTTGGATGACTGCAAATCCATACCAAGTAAAGATAGATATCTTTTTTTTTAATAAGGTAATTTACTGTCAAGATAACTATTTTCATTTTTTATTCTGCAATCTTTTTTTGTTACATTCAAAATAATTTATTTTTAATTGTTAAATATCAGCACTTGTATATATATACATGCATTGAAGGTTACTAGGATTATGACTATTTCTTTTTCAAAAAAGTTTTACTTTTGCATTATTTGTAGGCTATTTTGACATGATAATAATTTCTTACTTTGAGCAAAAAAATTTAACAGTGAAAAATTCAAGCAGTTTCTGATAAACCTCATTTTTTGTTTTCATTTTAAATTTCAAAAATCATTTTCACAGCTCTTGTTACAGAGTCAAGAAGAGCATTGAGAATAAAAAGTTTAATTCTGGAGATTCTCATTAAACTAAACACAGTGGTGAGTTTAAAAATTAGTATTTAATGCAAAGGGTGGTGAAAAAACAAACCAAGAGCTAAAGTCATATTTACAAATCTATGAAATTTCCCACACTCTCTGCTTACCAAGACCAAAGTATGACTGTGTCAAATTGAAGTAAATCTGTAATATTTTTTGAATGCAGAAGCATTCTACTTTCTTATCAGGTGATACAATTGCTAACCAAGTGTAATAAAAATGAAATATAAATGATTTATAATGAATCACTGTCTAATTCAAGTTCTAATATTTAAGTGAGTCACATTGAAATTGATGTGTTTTAGGACTTGTAAAAAAGAATTTTGACAAGCTCTCTTTCTTCATTTATTTTTTTTAAGGGCTTTATTCTTACTTGAACTCTGGCTTGTCTCTCTGTCTAGTGTGTTGGAGAAAAACCTCTTCCGGAGGAGCTTACCTGTGATGACACAATGAACTATCTTTTCACACTGCTTGGCAGCAAACTGACGTTTGTGAATGCATGTCAGCTCATTGAAGATATTTTACAACATAGAAGAGAAGTCCTGGATCTGCACCAAATAAGTATGTATAACTTGCAAAAAGATATACATTCGTACCCGCTTAATGGGGAAATTGCTCAAGAAGGCTTCCTGTCTTGATTAACCTGGTTTTTCTGATTTTCCAGGTGTCATGAAAAGAGAAAATCAGTGTGTTCAGGCACAGATATGAAGAGAGAAAGAGAGAGAGAGAGGCATGTGAGAAGAAGAAAAGGAGGAAGAAGAAGAAGAAGGAGGAGGAGAAGAAGAAAAAGAAAAAGAAGAAGGAGGAGGAGAAGAAGAAAAAGAAGAAGAAGAAGGAGGAGGAGAAAAAGAAGAAGAAGAAGTAGGAGGAGGAGGAAAAAAAGCGGGAGAGGGAGGGAGAGGAGGATAGAATAACAGCTGAAGGTGAGATTTTACTCCCCCAGCTTGAGACTTTGATGCTCGCATACTAAATTGTTTTACAACTTTCATTATTGTTGCTCTTGGAATCTTAAGTACTCCCAGCCCTTTTAGTATATCATCAATAGACAACTTGGTTCTGCTGGCTTTCTTTTACATCCAGATTTGATCAGTGAATGAAACTTCTAGATTTAAGAAACTCTTTTATGGTAATACACACTGGCTGTCTAGCTATCTATGGGTCTACACTCTACAACAATCTTACAAGACCAACAAAAGTCACACCCTTTTCTGTTAAAAAAAGGCTGTAATGCTTGCATGATGTCTGGCGCCTATCCTGTATCTGCTAGATTACCTGTTCAAACAAACATAAGCTCTATTAATGTCCACCTGGAATGAACTGAACCATAATTTCCACAGCAGGGCAGGTGGATTTTTATGCACCCTAAAACCACCGTTTACCATTGCCTAAGCCCAAGAAAGCTGTTATCAGTCACTCTGTGTGTTTTTATTCATAATACCTAAGTGATGTTCCTTTCATGTGTAAATAGTAAATAATCTGCCACTGACAATTCATTTGAATATCAATATCTGGAAATTTTATATCCCATTTAAAGGCTGATATTTCCTGATAAAGTGATGACTTTATATGGAAAAAATTCTGCTCACTCAGTGTCACAAACACCAGAAATAATAATCGAGTAAACGAATAAAACTCCTGATGCGAGACTTGTGAGTTCTTTTAAAATCTTGAAAACGTGAAAAGTCGTGTGAAGAACGTAGAAAATAAGTTTATTCAACTCAAAATGAAGAAATCTAAACGAAACAGTATTCACATCCAGCGGCAGTCGAAAATAATAACAGTGGAATTGCCAATGTCCAGCATAAACAAATCGTAGATCTAACTTTTGCAGAAAACTGCTCACTCTCTCTTTGTCCAGTATTCTATCCTCTCCGTCTTCTCAGTCCTCTCATGTCTCTCTTTTATTGACCACGCAAGCTCTATTTATAAGCAAACCACACCTCTAGAAAAAGCACACAATTTTAAGTTATTGCTCAAAAATTCGACCCTTTACAAGAAAGGTGAGAAAGGCGTGGCCCAATTAATACGACAGCGACACCCAATCGCGAGCCAAGTTAAAAATAGGTCACCCATCATCAAACATTATGTAAATTAACCGGAAGTTAGTAATCTAGATAAATCCAGAAGACTAGATCTAGAAATCTAAAAATAGGTGATCATTCTAGATTTTAACAAGTTATGAAATCAGTAAGTTACTTATAACTATGAATACTTAACACATTCCATTAAGAAAACAAGCGTAGCCTTAATCTAGGTCTACATTGTACATAGCATGACCAAGGAACTAGACTAAAACAATGTCTAACTTCATTACACTCAGCTTTTCCTGATTTGTCGGGTGCAACTGTACATGTTTTTTTTAAGGAAATAGAAAAGCATTTTTCGCAAAATTAAAAGAGAATAAGTGGTTTCGTATTTTAAATTTTAACCCTCCTGCCCAT
Source organism: Elysia marginata (assembly GCA_019649035.1). NCBI lineage: Eukaryota > Metazoa > Mollusca > Gastropoda > Plakobranchidae > Elysia > Elysia marginata. The sequence continues at coordinate 11,823 of BMAT01006857.1, forward strand.
TAATTTCATATGATATCATAAATGCTCATTTAGGGGTGTTTTTGTTTAAGTAAATTATTTTATACTCAGAGCATACTAAGGTAGTATATTATTTCATGTTTACTTTATTTATAAATTTACACCTTATGCATTTGCTCAGTGCACATTTCGTTAATATTTAAATTTCTTGTTCCTTATGAAAATGATTGAGCTTTGAACTTCTTTGACAGCTTTTGACTCACATCCAAAATACCCATCAACAATAATAAATTTTCCTACCCCCAGACTTTGTTTAACAAAACAACAACAACAAAAAAAAAAGGATTTTAATTCAAATTTTCCTTTGCATTTAGAATTTTTCGTTTAGAGAGGGTTTTCTAAAAGACCTAAATCATTTTATTGAACTTGCAAACAATTTTCATTTCTTTTTCAGCAAATCTTCGAGTTCTTATTGGATGTCTAGATGACTCTCAGTTAGCCAACTTCTGCCGCATATTGGCTGTGGCCATATCAGACCTTGACATATATGAGAACAAGTCATCTTGTATGTATTGCATTCATTTAAAGCATCTGAACTTAAAACAATTATCAAATACATGTACATTGTATCAAACATTAGTATAGATTGGAAATCAATCAGTTTCATGTATAGATAATGCAAAAACTCTACAAAGAGGTAGTATTTTGGCTTCTTTATTTGTTTCATAATCATGCTATTATCACTTCCATTATCGTTATATATGTGTAACATTTAAAAAATGAAATTTTCAAATATCTTTTATTTACATGAAATTTCTGGGTGCTTTTGTACACAGTGTTTGCTCAGAATAAACAAAAGCGGAGCAAAGGATTTGTCAACCTCCGAGACATCAATCAAGGTAAGCACTGTACTTCATCCGATTATGCTCTTTCTTGGGTTTGCAATTAAAAATTTAAGTGCCTCTTTCTCTGTTTTCTGCAAAATAAGCTGTGTTGATCTCCGATCTTTCACAAAAAATGACTGATTAGAATTTTCCCCCTATTATTTTTAAAGGTTTTAAAAATATTTCCTCCTCAATTTTTTGGTCATGCTACATACTTGTCTCTCACAAGCACTCCTAATGAATTTGATGTCAATGACTGGAACAAGAAAAATTTGTTATTATTTATCCTACTATTTTTAGTCTTTAATGTCTTTTTTTTAAAAAAACAGAAATCATAAAAAACTTTAAGCAATTTTCAAGGCTTTGAAACGGAGAGGAAAAATGTGGAAAATACCAATACCGGTACAAAAATTAGACTGACATTCAGTCCCATAAAATCAATAAGAGGATAAAGGAATTTTTTTTTCAAATATGTTGAAAATATTAATGTTTTTTTATCATATCCATGGATTCATGGAAAAAATTGCTGGAAAAAAGATATTAGACTTCAAGACCGATGAGTGGACTAAAAGATCCTGTGGTAGAAAATCTCAGACACTATTTTTTTTCTCTGGAAATGTCGCATTCATCTTCCAAGTTCAATAATTCAATGCATAACCAAGGTGTCAAACAATTTTTTTTCTCCTAGCAAAAGTACCATTAGAGAGCTTTCAAACCAATTATATTTATACATATATATATCTCCCAATCCCACATTAGACTTGTTTGAATGCTACATTTAAGACTCTAGTATTTCTAAATAAAGAAATATTTAATTCTGAATCAATCAAAACAGGATCAAAACGAAATAGTTTCTCTTCATCCTTTTATTTTTTTAAAAGCTGTAATGACAAAACAATAAATACTCTCTTATAATTATATGCCTTTTCTGATATAGAACAAATGCCCTATTGATATGCTATTTTTTCAACAAGTGTTTTGTATGTATAGATGTTTTAAGATCATCTGTCTCATTCATATGTAAGCAGGTTATTTATTTAATGATATTTTTTTATCTTCTTTTAGAACTTCTTCTAGGCATCCCTGACCTTCTTCCCCGCCTTGTACAGATTGCAATCAATAAAGAATGTAAGTAACACTTTTGTAAGTTTGAAAATTGGGAAAGTACAGGCTACTTTTATATATGAACACCTGTACTTGGGCTGGTGTAACGAGATGAGTTTGCATCTTTGCTTATAGCAGTTCTGTGTTTTGCCTTGTCTGGAGTTTGCTCACACTAATTTTTTTTAAAATAAAATTTTAGTTTCATAATTTTCTCAAATAAACACTTCTTTGCAAAAAAAACCAGATTTGCATTTTCAAGGTTCAAATAACTAAAGAAAAAGGAAATCAAGCCATTCAGTTTGGTGTTATATAAAAGGAAATAGAGGCATATGATTTACAGGAAAACATATCAATTCCAAAGCCTTTTGTTTTTATTTTCATTTCTAGACACTCCTCGCTACATGGGGATGCCCAGTGAGTTGGACTGCTGGATGGAGTGGATTGACAACCAGATGGCTGATGAAGTGTATGAACCTCAGATGCCAGATGACTTTGATGAATTTGTGGGGGGTTCGTAAGATAGTTATACATTTAAGGTTTCTTATGAAGTCTCAGGCATTCCTTAGTCATCAAGCTTTTATAAAATCTCTCTAAACTTAAATATTTTAAATTTATTCTAAAAAAGAATAAAAGGCAAACATATGTGCCATTATCTCTTGAAATTACCCAAGTTCCCTGGAAAATTTTTAGGCCGTCTTTTATATTTTGTGCTGCTACACAGTTTGAGAGGCATGTTTTCTGCTTGAGTCAAAAGCAAATGTGTAACCTAGCTATGGCTTTCAAATCCAAAGACAACCATGAAGAAGACACTTGTCTATGTCAAATATTTATTCTTCTGTGTTCTTCAGCTAATGCATGCCTTTGTTTTCCCTATTTCTTTGCCTCTTTGATAGCTTTTTTTTCCTATAATATGTGACACGACATGGTGAAATCAGGCTTATGTCAGAATTTGGACATATCAAGTTTTTAGTGTCATACAAAAGCTGATTTTCTGTAATTTAATAAGAACAGTATTATTACTCTCTCTAACTTAATTAGAACACAAGGCATGCGCTATTAAATTGGTCAAGGTAGGCCTATCAAAAATAATCAAAAGTGTGAGAAAATGGCTGCTAAAGTTTAGGTATGTTTAGGTATGCTTAGATCAACTTCAGATGGAAATTTTCCCTAGCATCTGTAGGTCTACATAGCTAAAATGGTTATCAAATGAAACTTTGGCATTTGTAGACTTATAAAACACAAGAATTAATCTTAAAATAATGCACTTTGTGGAAAAATACCACAATCCCTCCTCCCACTCCAAATCTATAATCACCTCCGGCGGCTGCTATATGAAAGCAGCAGATGGTTGAACCTGTGATAGATGTAGCCTATGTCTATGTTGAAGCTAGAATAGATCCAACCCTACAGCTATATTTTGAGACAAAAGATAATTACCTGGTTGGAAAAGAAAGAATTCATTGTTATTTTCGGCCATAGCCAAGTACTAGACAGATTTATACAGAAGTATCATGAGATGTAGATCTCGGTAGCTAGATCTACATGTTTAGGTTTTCGGCTTACGTTCTAGGTACCATACAGGACAAAACCAAGTTTTGCAAAGTGTTTCAAAGACAAAGCACATAGAAGATAACTTGAGGAGAGCTAGAAAAAAAATTGAATTGGCCTAATAGTGACTAGAAACACATCTGAGGCCAAATAGTGACTAGAAACACATCTGAGGCCAAAGACGTTAAATATAATGAAGAGTAAAGTGGGATTGGTTGACAAATAAGCACAAACATAGTACAGATTAAGATAGGTTTATATAATGATACAGGGATGGGCATTCTCAGGATTTATCATGAATTCAGGATTTTTTTCCATTTTGATTTTAAAAAATCCTGATCAAATTTTTTACCTCAATGATACTGAGTTGGATTTTTTTTCTCAATCACAGCAAGGGGCTCATCACCTAGGATAAAAAGAATAAAATAGATCTTAGCAAATTATCAAGGTATAAAAATTAATAAATCTAATTCATAAAAACAAAACCTTAAGAATATTTTTCATTTATAATGTAAAAAAAAGGCTCTACATTATTTCATAAGCAAACATAAACACTCTGTAGCCCAGTCAATCTTAAGTCTAGATATTAGGAGATCTAGACCTAGGTCTAGTTTAAAGTCTAGATCTACATCCCTAAATTTGATCCTCTATTAGATTCTCTAGACCATACTTATTACTAGAATCTGGATCACCAGATCTAGATTAGGACTAGCTTCTAAGTCTGAGATTTCTTTAAAAATTCCCATTAAGAAATATAGGCTAGTGGGCCTATTGTTTCAGTCACAGCTAAGCTTAATTATTTAATTTTTATTCTTTTTTTATGAATGTTAATTGTTATGGTAAGTAGGCCTAAAGCTGCTGGATTGACATAATAGGCTAGAGCTAGAAACGAAAGTGAACCTCGCCTTGTTTATTTTTAACCTTTGCTAAGGCCAAAATTATTTCTACATTTTGGCATCACTGTTCATTACAAAAGTAAAGAAAAAACGTGTATTCTTTGTGCTTAACATTTGTTTTTAAAACCAATTGATGTTTTTTCTTTTATATAAAAGCTGCAGAAACCTAATACTTCACAAATGTTTCAAAATACTGAATGAATGCCCTATCTCAATTAACTGTCAGCTCTGAGCCAGTCATAATTTTAGTTTAAACTGCTAGGAGCAGGTTTTTTATTACATTGTAAAACCTTTTACCATTGGTTTGATTTAGTTTTCTCACCGAATCTTGGCCAATTATACACTCAAGATTTTTCCAATAAATTTCCTGACCAGGAATGAATAGGCCTACCTTACCAAAATAGATAGGGTTTGTTTGACCTGGTCTTCAATGGTTACCTGGTAATTTCTAGGATGTTCCGTCTTAAATTGTAGCGATTTTTCCTCCTCTGGATTGACAGGTGTCACAAGAATGCAATTTTTCATTTTAAAAACCCCATTATTTTTTAGTTTGAATAGACTTTAAAATGGTTAAAAAAGCTGTAATTTTGTTTTGGCCATTAATGTGTCTGGCTTTTATATGTGTGTGTTACCAATTATTTATTTATTGCTCAATCCTTTTGTTTAATTTAAAGGTAGATCTGTATATTTTTGCCGCTTTGAAATATGAAAATGGCTCCTATGTTTCAAAATTTTAGAGACTGAAGATTTCCCTCACGTTAACTGGATCTATAATCTGACAAAATCTTCGTACACTCCTGTAGGTGTATCAGAGCCAGGCTCAGAAGGTCACCCCATGGTGGCCCAGCAGGCCCTCACCATAACAGAGGAGCTTGTACAGAGGGTTGAGGTTGTTTATGTCTTAGGCCTCTTTTTACTTGGAAAACATCGGAAAAAGGTAGGTAATTAAGCAAAGCTGCCAACTATTACAGATTCAATTTTTTTAATACCAGAATGGTTTAGTACTGGACGACTGATGTCAACCCTAAATTACTGAAATAAGCTATGACTGGTAGAAATATCTGTAATTAAAATGGAAAA
>BMAT01006857.1:22406-35437 GCA_019649035.1 Elysia marginata
CTCATAATGAACCTGTTCAAAGAGAATAAACCAGAATGATAAAAAATATGTGGACTTAACTAGCTTAATAGATTTTTTTAACAAAAAGTGAAAATTCTTACATTGCAGAAGGTGGTATAGTTCTAAATGATAGGCCGAGATAGATCTACTTGACTGCATCAAACTACGAAAATGAATGAGTGAAATCTCTAGATCTTATCTAGATATCAACTAACTTCCAAGTCTCAGTCCATGCCAATTACCTGGTTCTAGCCAGGCTCAAAGCTTCATAAAAATCACCATTATAGTTTAACATTGCTTTGCTCTACTAGATTTAGATCTAGATTTAACCACACAGTACAGATTAAAATCGTTATTGTATCATTTTCATCTTCAGTTCCAGGAATTCCTTGCTCTTAACCCATTTTGATGTATTCTTCCCCTATTTTTCCAACAAGTGACAAAATTAAATATTGTTTAGGAAAAATTTGTAGCATTAGATGATCTAGTTCTGGTCTAGCCTAAATCTTTATTTTAGTCTTGATGTGCGTTGAAACGGTGAAAAGAACTCTGAAATTGAAACTAAACCATTTACTGAACTGAAATGAAACAAAAATAGATTGCGGTAGATATCCAGATCTACACTTCTTTGTAAACGTTTATTTCTATCACAAATTTTGCGGTCAATCACATAAAACAACGATAGCAAGTGCCCGATAAATAATTGGGGAACCATAGGTTTTCATTTACTCTAGATCTAATCTTAGAGATTTCTATGATAAACGCAGGTTCACAAAAAAACGCATCAGCTCAAAGGTGGTAATTGACGAAATCGATCTCCCGACTGCAAAGAGCTACGGTAAACAAAATGGGCCATGTCGATAAAGAATATCATTCATTAAAAATACCGCAAATTCTATACACTTCGCAAAAGACTTAATATCGATCATTAATAGTTAATGCACGGCTATCGATATTACCACTGACAACAAAACAAAAACACGGCAATGGCCAGGTATGCTCACAAGACAAGCCAAATTTAATAGATTCGGAAAAGTTTGAGATTTACAGAACTAATATTTTTGGTGGCTCAAGATCGTGAGAAACGACCAATGATCGTGAGATCGTGAGACTTGGCAGGTCTGCCACTCTATTTGAAAAATCTATGTCATTCCCTAAAATTTTAATGTTATGTATATACCCTTATTTAATACTATATCAAAAGGAGAAGAAGTTTTTTGTCTTTATTTTGAATAAATCATCAATCAACAACTCCTTTAGAGTTAATAAACAGTTCTCATTCATTCTTGAAAAATAGTGTGTTATTAATTTGTTTGATACACTCAGTTATTTTATTGGCAATGTCATTCTTGAGTCATCGTGACTAAAAAATTTGGACCCTTCCTTGCATCGTTTAAGAGTCAGTAGTATAAAATCTAATCTGACTTTGCTTGTTTCTTTCTTTCAGACAACTGATGTGCAGGGGAGCACGTGGACTTTTAACCAAAGTTGTAGAGGTTATGAAAAAAGAGCCAACCACATCAACATTCAGGTTGTTATTTTTTTTGTGGGAAACTTCATCAATTTAAAAAAATGATTACCAAACTTATCAACTATTATGAATTTATTATCTTAAAAAGATAAAAAAATTTTATTTTTGCTTACTTGATTTTTCTTTTCATTTATATGCTTTTGTACCACAACCCCCCTAACCTGAAAGAAACACCAATTCTCATAGAAGCAGTGAAGTAAAAACTAACTGTGATATCTACTGTCTTGCAGGTTTTGGCTGGCTCGAGCCGTGGAAAGTTATTTAAGAGGAGATACATCATACTGTGACCAAATTTTCTTAATGAGGAGAGATCTACTCAAAGTAAGTACAACAAAAAGATTTTTGAGTGCTAGCCATCAGTAAATTACATAAGAGCAAATTGCCTACCTAAATGCAAACACAATCAGTTACAGCATTTTATGTAGTAAAATACTTGTGTCTCAAATTTTGTTGGTAAATTCCTCCTGGTTTTCCAGTTTTTATCTGCCAGAAGTTTTCCAGTTTATCTAATTTTATCTAGGTTTGAATAGTGCCTCGACCACTTTTGCTTTTGAGTGTTTTTATTATCAGTTTTATCATGTGCACCCCTTGCTACTAAAACTTAAACAATAACTCAGCAAAATGCTCAGTCTTCGCCATTCAGGACAGCAGTCATTTTCTCCTCCTCTTTCTTGTCTTTTACTTGCTCACCACCTCTCTCTCTCTTTGTGGACTTTATGTGGCTTTCACCGGGATCCCATATCTTTGTCTATCTGATTTTTTTCATCTTTTTCCACCAGTTTGAAGTTTTCTTATTGTGTATGACTGCTATTTTTTTTATCTATCACCGAAACATGAACACCTTGAGCCTAGGCTAATGACATCTTTTTATATGAGATGCAATATTTCCTTTTTTAAAACAATATTTGGCATCCCTGTAACTGTCTAGATTCATGACAGACTTTGCACTTAGACTTTGGAGATCAAACCTATCAATCTTAACACCTGCCAAGAAAAAATGGTGGATAAAAACTCTTATCCACTTGGGATTCATGTGCTCAAGAAATTTTAAAGATTAATGAATCACACCTGTTAAATCAACTTTCAGTAGAGTGCATCAATTTTCAAGAAATGTTCTGTCATAAGAGATCATTGTGAAATTGGCAATTGGGTACAAATTTAAAAATGTATTAAGCCCTATGAACTCCAAAGAGTCTTTTATCTTTAAATGTTAAATGTTACTCCAATATTTTTCAGCATGTTGCAGGCAACATAGTGGAGAATGAGATTCATCATAAGGAGATCTTACAAAGCAGCTTTGACCTTCTGGGAGAACTCATCAAGTTTAACATTGTAGCTTTTAAAGCTTTTGATGAGATACTTGCCACAGAGCAGAAGTTTGAAAAGTTTGTCACTATGGTGAACCGCAACTTGGTGGATTCCAATATGTTTATTCGCAGTCTGGTTCTCTCCCTGGAACACTTTCGTTCAAATGGATCAGAGAAATGTGAGAACAATCTAAATAGTTTTTTTTTTAATCTTGCACCCTAGTAGCAGTTAGTATTTAAATTGAAAATTGAGTCGCTAAATAGTACGAACAGTTTCAAAGTTTGGACATCTAATTGTTAATATTTTGAAATGAAAATGAAGCTAATAAATATACAGTTTACCCAATGATATTCGTACAATTAATTTGAACCAGTGGCCATTTTGAAAGTCTTTTGTACTTGTATCCTTTCAATAAAATTTATCTGTTTTCTCATTTGTTGTGTTCACAGCACTTTTGTGTGACAGCAGCCCAGGTAGTGCTGCAGGCGGATCAGGGGAGCATTCACCCTTACGGAAGGAAAGCAAGCTTGTTGGCTACATAGGTGACTTCACACGACAGCTGGAGTATCTCTTCAAGCTCATTAACAACATTAGTGTGCAGAGCCTGACACAGGAGAACGTCAGCTGCCTCAACACCACTTTGGTGTTTTTAATGTTTGCAAACAAGAGGAAGCAGCTGCCACGCTATCTACAAGCTCTTAGGGATGAGCGAGATGATGCACTTGGGACAGTCAATGGATCCTCTAGTATCCTGCAAAACTTCAGGTTAGGCTATAATTTATTAACTGCCTTCTCTTTTTGAAATTGAAGTACAATTGTAAGGGAGAATTGAAAGTTTTCAGGTTTTAATCTGAAATGTGATGTTTCAGCCCAAGCAGTGTATTTCATATAGCTGTTAGAAGGAAAAATTCATGATCATGTAACACCTGCCCAGTTTTTGCAAAAATATGTTGTATATATTGACCAACTTAACTGCAGTCTCATTATTTCCCCATATCAAGCCTTTCCATACATGCAATTCAGTGTTGTTTATCTGAGCTTGTGACAAAAGGTCATTATTCTGTCGGTTATGATGGACAAAGTATTTTCAGGCACAGCAAAGAAATTAAGACAGTTCTAAAAAGCTCTTACCTTTTATCCTTCTCAAACTGCATCATCTAGTACTGTTGAAAAAATTTATCCAAAAACTAAAAAGACATTACAGGTTAAAATATGTGAAGTAAAGCGTTACTAAAAATCTGTCTGTTGTGGTGGCGGACAAAAATTTTGTCCTGCATCACAACTGACAGAATTTGGGTGTGACCATTTCTATATTTCCTGGTCAAATCATTTAAAATTTATTTCAAAGCATAATGATTCAGTTTTAGATAGTCATAACCTCACATCATTTTGACAGTATTGTTACTTTCCAGTTACTTCTGAAAATACTTTGTCCCTCATCACAAATGACAGACTTACAGCATTTTGTCACAGCCTCATATCTCATTATGGATCTACATAATTATGTAGATCCATAATGAGATTTCACAACTGGAAGTGTCTCCTTGCATAATAAATAGAAATTTTTATCAAATATCAGTTCATCAATCAGCAGCCCTCATAATTCCCTCTAAAAACTTCATTGCTCTGCTTTCCCTTTGGCTGGAGATAAAAAGTTAATAATTAAGTTATACCCAGGGCAGTAGAGTTTATATATAGTTGCTTTAGGGCCACCTTATGCACTTTAATTACTGTAGTGCAATTCATTTTGAAAATTTTAAACAAATTTAACTTTGTTTCCCTGACCCAAGTGTTTACTTTGGAGAGCATTAACAATATTTTCTGCAGAGAGACAATTCAAATTGTAACATATAAAATTCAAAGCGAAAATGGTCCATACATAAGTGCAGGCAATGTTAGGCGTCATGAAAAAAAAATTCCTGTCACAAGCAGATAAATTTGAGAGCTACTAGACTTATGGTTTTGCAAAGTTAAGCTGAGATGCTTTCTTTAAAGACATGAATAGAAATTTTAAAACATATCAGATATTGATTTTGATAAAAATATTTTTTCCATACTTGTTTCAGAGAATTGTTGTTGTTTTGGCAAGACCACTATCTTCATAAAGACAAAGACTGTAGTGCCTTGGAAAAGGTATAGGAAACCGTATTCAATATTTGCACTAAGGTTTTGTTCTCAATTGAAATTTCATAAGGCACTTACAATTACCGAGGATAGTATTTTTGTTTGAAGGAAATTATGAATACTTCTTTTGAGCACTGTTCTTTTAAAAACCTTTCTTACCTGCTCTGCATCTTGTTTGGTTCATACTTTAGAAGCAAACTATGTAGATGTATAAAATGTATATTTTGCAAAAACTTTATAGCAAGCTTAAGTGCACAGAACAATATTTAACATAAATATTCATATTAGTATTTGTGTATGGAACAAATTTTTAATGAAAACCACAAGATCTTATTTTAAATATTGCTTTAGCATCATGATTTAATACCAAGTAGTTAGACTACTTTGAACAAAAATTGAAATACCATAGCTGTGGTTCATTTAGTTGAAATTGATACATTAAAAAAAAGTCACTTTTAACTTTTTTAAATCAAGACTACTTTGTGGTTTTAAAGTTGCAAAGGTAAATGTAATCAGCATTGATAAAGATAACCAAACAGGCTATAAGTTGGTATAGTATAATGGTGGAAGTTCATCATCCAGTCAAAATAACTTTAAATTTTTAAAATTTTTCTGCTTTTTAAAATGTGTAGCATACTACTTGTAATGTCTTAAGCTAGCCATTTAGACATACTTTATCAGCCACACCTGACAGCACCAAATTGCATTTTTCAGAGCTCAAAGATCAGTTTTGCGTACTGGAAGACGACAGTGTCTATGTTGGTGTCTGATGATAAGACATCAGACACAGCTGTGTGCTACTACATTGACCCTCTGCCCAGTGATAGGACCAACTAGCTGCATCAGCCCTTGTGTGTGTTGCTCATCTCCATGGATGTCCTTTGCTACCTCTCCCATTCATTCTCTTCTTTCACTCTTTCTTTTTTCACTGTCCATCCTCATTTGTTGACTGCGACACAGAATTTCCAGATGAAACACTACTGTCATGTTATTCATAATGCTCGTTATTCTTTACTTGTGAAACAGTTGGAGCTGTTAATTATTGCTCATCTCTATAAGAAAATATTTGTAAGGAGAGGTATTATATATTAAAGAGGTGACTTTTGAATATATTTAAGATCCAATCAATACAGACACCATTTGGGCAACAAGATAGCACCTTATTACTTTCAAACTTCTAAAAAGATTATATTAGGCTTTTATTGTCTGAATTCTTCTATTAACTAATTGATACCATGAGAATTGAGAGTTTGTGGTAGAGTTTTGGTACTTTTAACTCAGTGAATTGTTTTTTTTAATCATGAGGAAGCAAATTTTCCAAAGATAATTTTTACCCTACAGAAATTTCTGATTCAAATTTAGAAGCAAGGCTTCATTTTGTTTTTACATCATGTAGCAATTTTAGTATTAAAAATAAAATATTAAACAGACCAAAGCTCTTAAAAAAAAAGCTCCAAAACAAAAGCAAAATGTCTTTTGGATGCAAATTTGAAATAGAAAAAGAAGCACAGTTTTATAGACTATAGATTGTTTTTTGTATGTACATATTTTTTATGACATGTTTACATTTACATTTTGGATTATATAATCTTCTGACTCAATTTATAAATGAATGCTTTACACCATTTTATTCTTTACCTACTCTAATCAACCTTCATTTAGTTTTAATAGCATAAAAAAATACAGCCCTCGTAAAATTTTATTTGAAGCTTGAATTCTCAGCATGAAAGAATGATATAGCTGTTTAAAAAATTTGGCCTTAAGCTTTATTTTGTCTCAATTGCAGTAATTTAGTAATTAATTTCCTGCAAGTGATCTCATGTTAGGCCTCTATAATGCCTGCAGCCTTTTATCGTTCAGGCATAGCTGAAGTGCCTCAACCTTGTGAAAATAATACAGAGCTCAGAAATGTGTGTCACAAGTGTGTTTACATGCAGTGAAATGATATCCATCTTAGATTTGTGAAAATCTGACCTTGCTGCATTCTAAAAACTTTGTTAAGATGACACCTTTGAACAAAGTATTATTGCTTATGCTATGAGCAGACAATACTAGTAAACTGTTCAACTATCAAAAATGTTTCATTTTGGGACCAACCCTTGTAAAAAATTAACTCTGTAGTCATCACATTTACTTTGCCTTGAAATATAATTTTCTGCAAAAATATGTTCATTTATATTCCTTTAATTTTTCAGGCTATCTGTTCACCACTCCCGGTGACATTGACACTTCTAATATGATTTTAGGAGGGGAGGGGGGGGGGATCAAATCTTTTTTTTTATTGAATCTTTAAGACTTAATCACTTGGCAAAGAAAAAAAAAGTAGAATTTATAAATATTACAAAGGCTTAAAAATATAAGATTTGGGTGCAGATTACAAAGAACACAAAAAGCATGTACTCTTTGGTACAATACAAAGCAATCTTAAAGCACTTTTTTCATTTCACTCGTTTTTACCGTAGCAAACCAATCAAAAATACTGTTTTATTTGAAAAACTCTTCAGATGAACTTTAAAAGAGAAAATGAAATATAACAAGACCTGAAAGAGCTGCCTTTAACTCTTTAGTAACTGGAGACGTATATATTCGTCACGATTTCCAATGCAGAAAGGAGGGAAGGCATATATATTCGTCACAATTTCCAATGTGGAACGGACGTATATATATGTTAGCAATAAGCCATTTGTTTTTCTAATCCAAATTTGGTTTAAATCCAATCAAAGGCAAAGAACTTTGGTTGTTGGGAACTTAGAAGTTTTGTTTTCAACATGCAAGATGTTTGTGTGCTAGAATTCCCTAACAATTGCCAATTTATCAAATGTAAGTGGTCTTGGTGTTATAATCCTCTCAAGTACTGGAGTATTTATTCCTTTTTTGATTCCTTTATTTAGTATTTTCAAGTGGATTTTAGCTGACATCTTGGGCCTAAGAAAAATATTTGCAGCAGCTCTGGTCCTGGGGGGAAGAATTGAGCTGCAGCTTTGGCCCTGGGAGAGAGAACTGAGCTCCGGTCGCTTTGGTATATAGTACATTAGTAGTTTAGGCAATTTCTTTTATGGTGAAGAATGACTAGGCTAGTCATCTGATAGTGGAGATTGAGACTGATTTTTTACTAGACCACATTATTACTGAAACTTTTTCACATCTGTCTTAATAGTTTGGAATAGGCATCAATACTCATTGTTTTAAGGGAGAAACATATGTATCAAATTGTCAGCTGTGATGTCATATTATCAATCCTATGACTGAGAGCATATGTATTCATTAAAAACATTTAAAATTTTGATTCCATGTAAAAAGATAGTTGCCTATGCAGGTCTATGGTAAAAATAAGGTGTAATTTACCTCTGAATAGTGTACAAATATTCAACACTGGCAAGTGTCTCCAATTTTTATTAGTATTCTTTCCATGAAAGGGACAACCATTGGCATATAACAAGCCTACAAGAGCCAGCCTACAAGTCTATAAAATTGTGCAAATTGCACTGTATTGTATGCTTAAGTGAAAAACTAAGCAGAATCTATGCGTCACTTTTTTTATTCATTGTTCCTTTTTAAAGTCTTTTTTGAAGTCTGTTTCTAATATCATTTTTTTTAAAGCAGGTTCTTTTGGGCAGTTTTGTAGTTACGTTGTGTAGCCTCTCACCTTCTTTGTCAGCCCTTTTCGTAAGCATAGTCATTCATGAAATTCAAAAGATTTTGTAACGTGTGGCGTTTTAGTTTTTAAGGATTACAAGTGATAAAGTTTAGTCTCCAACCACTAATATTCTTTGTGTATGTAACTTTGTTTATATGATGGTATTCAGTGCTTGAAAAACAAAATGTCCTCTATGGGTAAGTTTTTTTTAAAATTGATTTGTAATATTTCTTTTATCTCTATTTATATCTATATAAAGTTGAGCTTTTGAAGACCTCATTATTTAAATTTATTTTATATTGTACATAGGCTATAACTTTGTTGACTTAAAGCACCTTAAGCAGGAGAATTACAAAAGGTTAAACCTCGTGCTTGTTGACATTTCAAACAGTCTATCAAAGGCAAATACAAATTTCATAGTTACTGTAAATTTTAATTGTGTCAATATGTATAAGAAACAAGTCACAGGGTTTCATGTATTTTTATATCATAATTCATGTGATAGCGATTTAAATTATTGATTTCACATGGTAATCTTTCACAGTTTCAACTTTTGTTGGAAGTTGTAATTGTGAGGAATGGTTCTTTTTGTGTTCATATTTTAAGAGATTTTTATGTTATTTGTGGCCATGAAAGTAGTATAATTTGAAAATTTTCTTTATGTCTTTGTACTATTCTTAGTTGGTTCTGTTCTTTTTAATAATTTACCCCTTATCCAGGTCAGTATATGCATCTTAGACTTTAAAGACTTACAAAAGAAATACAAAGTATTTCTAGCTAGGAGGATTAGAAAATATTTCTTGTTGAGGGAAAGTCTTTGTTCAATGTTGTATTTTTCTGAAAATTATATTCATTAGCTTACTGCTTTACTGAAGGGCGTTACCTCCTACTGTATTCAGCTATAAGAATGTGTATATATGGTTTCTCATACAATTTTGAGCTGACCTGGTGCATGTACTTTATTTTCTATTTTATATGAATACACGAAATTCTCTTGCAAATAGGGCAATAACTGAAGTGAGAGGAAAGATCAAGTTTCATGCAAGTGTCTGTAGTTTCTAATAAAGTTAAAGCATTTTCAATTTTTGTGCACAATATGTCAGTTTTAAGTTTTTACTCAACTCAGGTATTTTGTTTTACATATTGTAATTTGCTTTTCCTTTCACAAAACTTGAAAAGCTTAGCCTAGATAATGAAAACTATGTGCACCTTTGGTCACAAAGGAGTGGTCAATTTTTTTTTCTTTCATATTGACTACCTAAAATATTGAATTGATACTTTGGTGTAAGGGCTTGTACAAAATATACATACATTTATAAGAGAATATGTCTTGCAATAAGTCCAAATGAGTCAGGTGTCACAATTTTCACATTCAAAGGCCTTGGTATTTTGAACCATGCATTTTTCTGACCTTCTAAAAATTAAAAATAGTATGAAATGTTCAAAAATTTTATGGAAGGATACCATTTCTTTTCATTCTTTTTGACGACATAGAGAAAAAGATAAACATGTCTTCTTTATAAGGAAATTTCTGGTGTCCGCCTCATTTGGGATTGTCTGGAGACTTTTTAATTTTGTTTTTATGGCACTATTAAGAAAAAGTATTGTGAGTTCATGATTGCCTATTCACATGTAATAGTTTTTATAGAACTTTTATTAAATACTGACATTTAAAATATCATGCCAATAATATAATGGTGAATAAATTAAAACAATGTCTCAGTTATTCACTCATCATACGTCATTTAATTTTACATGATTTGAATGTTTGTTTTTCGTGCTTAAAACTATGAACTGAGTGTTGTGCAATTAGGTAATATTAATGTTAATGCATTGCTGGACATTTGAGAAACATTATTGTGTGTCCATAAAGGTTTACTGCCTGAATCGTTAATAAAATTTTCAGTAATCTTAGTGCTGGTCAATATTAAGTGCAGTTTTTAGAATTCTATTGAAATTATCCATTTTTATGAAGTACGGTTTCTTAGTCTTAATGATAATTACAAAAAAAGTAGATTTTTGTTTTGTACACTCTTCAAGATTTTTATCAATTTTTACAAGAATTGTTATCAGCAATTTATTCTCTTTTACTTTTATTCTTTAGTATTCTAGAAAAAGATTTCAGTTCTTATGCGTTTTACAATGCTATTCAAATTCAAAGTTTTTGGAATCTTTTATGGTGAAAGGGCCACAATGTGTTATTTTTGTCCATTGGAAAACTACTGACATTGGTTCATGTGAGAACAGTATGATTTTTTTGAGTGTTGTAAACATGATTGAATATTAAATACAACTGTACATTGAACATATGGTTGTCTGTTTGAGAAAATGAGATTGAAGAAAAAGGACAGAAGCACATATATGAGGCCATGTTCTTTAACTTCTTAATTGTGTGAAAGGGGAAAAAATAAAACAGCAAATCTATTTTCATGTGTTTGTCTTGGATCATGTCTACTGTTTCATCATGTTACATTCACTTGTTGAATTTTTTCAGAGCTTTTCTACAATGCATTGTAATATTATAATACAATATTTAACACTAAAACCCATGGTTTATTATCCAAGGAAAAATATTTTTTAAACTTAATTCATGGACTAATGCATGTATCTTTCACAAAAAAGAAATAAAAAATTACAGTTACCCTATTTTTTATAAGAATTTTTTCCTACAGAAATGCTGGTTGGCATTTTATACAAAAATGAGAGAGGGTTTGTAAATTTTTCAGAACTGCGTGTAAACCCTTAAAAAGGGTACAGCAACAATCTCAGAAACACAGCTGCTCAGGCCATATTTACAGCGATAGCTGAGCTTATGTTTCAAAATATTGGTGACATTATGGGCCTCTGTGAGGTAGGGCAGAACAACAACCAATTTTCAGCATGTCGTTGCTTGAGAACTGCTTTATTCTATCTCCAGTTTTCCTACTTTTGAGAAAATTGCATAGAAAAATTTGAATCTACCTTTGTCCACTTATAAAAAACTGCTTCCTTAAATGATTATATCTTCTCTGCAGAGAGGCTGAATTTCGTTTATTTCTTTTGTTAGCTATATAGTATAAATATACACTAACACTTTCCTATTGGGCTTGTTATTGCTGATTTTACGAAAATTGGAGATTGAATAAAGCAGTTCTCAGGCGATTATGTGTGGGCTGTCTTAACAGTTTTTAATTTGTCATTGCATTGCATTGAACAAAAAAAAACCTGAAATTCTAGGCTCCAATTTAGTTAAAAAAAAACAGCTACTCAATATACAACACAAAATAAATTTCTGCTTGTATCTATCTGTTCTTGATTTTCGGTTGCTGATATAAAAAATGTACCCAAATTTCATCTACAAATTTTTTAGATAGTTGTCAAATAAAATAATAAAAATACCCAACCCAGTTCAATAACATCAAACATCTTGGAATCACAGGTATTGACAGCAACTTTTGGTGGTTAGGAATGAAGCGTTTATTCCTGTAACCGTTCACTTCATTTCTGTAAAAGCGTTGTCATTGACCCTGCAGTTAGCTAACCTAAGGATACATTTGCTGTGAACGGTTGCATGAATGATGTAAATGTAGCTAGGGTTTATGCGACATAAATATGCGCTTGACATGAACCACAGTTAAACATTCATTACCTTTATAATATACTTTTATTAGTTCTTTGTTGTAAGCATGTGGTATTTGTAGTTGGCTTTCTTTAAATATTCAGTCTTTGGTTATGCAGGATACAATATCCAACTATTTATGAAATAAGTAAACTGAACGATGCAGAGCAACAGTGAGAAACAAGCCTCAGATACATTTATTAGTTGAGTACAAAAAAATATTGATAGCCTAAAAAAGACACCAAAGACAATGATTGTGATTTTTACAATATACTATTTCACAATGATACAAACCGGTTTAAGTACATAGTACTAGTAGACCTGCAGTGAGGAAACATGATAAGATAAGAAAATATTAATTCCTATCAATTTCGGTGGAAAAAATGTAAAAATTAGAGAAAACGGGGTATGCACTAGGTAACCACCTATAAGCGTCTCTAAGATAAAAATAAAGCCCAATCTATTAAATAGAATTTTGAAGCTCATGACAAAGTAAACCAGTTAACTGCCAGCACCAAAGATGTATAAATTGATTTTATTCCTTAAGAAGCTGAGAGTCTATTGAATGGCATTTTTAAGCTCAAGGTTTAGTAAATCAGTCAACTGCCAGCACCAAAGATGTTATAAAAACTGATTTTATTCCACATTGAGCTATCATAAAAACAATAATATGCGCAGTGCTTAGACTAAAGATATGCAATACCGTCGCCACAGACACTAGGCATTCATAGCCTTTGCTGCCTTAGGCAGTGTTCATTGTAAAATGAGATATCATAGCTACACATAACTCTGTACTTAAAAAAACAACTTTGTTTCTGGTTATTCAATTGATC
>BMAT01006857.1:84760-102229 GCA_019649035.1 Elysia marginata
TACTACTACTACTACTACTACTACTTCTACTACTACTTCTACTAATGATGAAGGTGACAGTGGTCAAAGTAATAAAATAATAACAATAAATAGTAATAGCAGTAGTTGTAGTAGTAGTAATATTATTAATATTATTATTATTATTATTATTATTATTATTATTATTATTATTAGTAGTAGTAGTAGTAGTAGTAGTAGTAGTAGTAGTAGTAGTGGTAGTAGTAGAAATAGTAAGCATCATAATTAGTATAACCGTCATTGTTATTTTACTGTCTCAGACATACATAAAAAAATGAAGGAGGGAATATTTTCTTCAACGTCAAGAAAGATCAAAAAGTAATTGAATTAATTCCACCACCGTGTTTCAAATTTTTTTGCAAGATGTATTGAAGAAAAATAAAATGAGATTACGGGTGCATTGTTAACGTTTACAATGGTTCAGACCTAAGTCTACCTATTTGTGCGGAATTGAGCATCAAAGGTGGTCTAAGAGCGTTTTTTAAAAATATTTTTTCCTATCGAGCCATGCAAAGAAATGCACAATTTTCAAGAAGTAATAGACGATGTTCCTAAAAACGGTCGGCGAGAGTTATGCGCCTTGACCTACTACCAAAACAAAGGACCCCAAATAAGTAAATTAGAAGAGATATGGCGTTTTTCTTGTGTAAAACGCTTCTTACTGCTTTTTATGCTTATAAATGTAATTACAAATTTATTAATGCGAATAATGATAATCCTATCTTTAAAAAAAATAATTAAAAGAAGACTTCATTCAAGACTACAGTTTGTCAGGCGCCAGAATCTACCAGCTCAAAAAGCCAACTTGCCGATAATAGGTAAAATAATTCATCATTCTAGGGCCATGCATCAAAATCTGATAGTTTTATGGTTGAATACTTGAATCTTTTTCAAGAATCAATTTTCCTGATGTAGGCCTACTCATCTTATTTTTCAAAATACGGCTTTGTTTAGGTCAAAATTATTTTGCGGACGTCCGAGAGAACCATGACGTCATGGCTATAAATTAACTTACTTCGATCAGTGCATTACATTTTTTTTCTGCTGACTCGAAAAATAAACAAAAGTATCGCTTAAATGGTCTTTTAACTTTAAAACCTTAGACAAATCAGTTTAGACTCCAATAAACATAATATAACGATGTAGATCTAGATCTAGATAGCATCTTAGTAAATCTGCAAATTTAGATTAGAAACCTAATCGCAGGTGAAAAGAAAAGACAAAAATCTGTGTAGATCTAGAGTCTAGATTCCTGCATAGATCTAATAGAAATGGATCGGTATTTAAATAATAGATCTAGATAAAATGATATAATTTATACTGAGCAAAGTAATATACATGTTTAACATGATTTTAATTGATGTGAAGACCATTCTTACATTATTTACTTAAACCCGCAAAAATGCGTCGGCTTATTTTACTAGAAAAAAGAACAAATAAATTGATATAAATACTTTACGATTAAATGACAAAAACAACAAAAACAATTATAGTGCTAAGAATGAATGTGGTGATTATAATCAGCTTCATCATCATTAATTATAGTTTTATCATCTATTTTCCTTGTATTTTCACGTATTTTACTATGTTTCTCCATTACCGCTGTTGGTGAAATGGTAGTAAGTCAAGGAGGATAACTCTCGCTGAATTTTTTTAGGGATATCGTCTATTCAGGAGAAATCGTGTTTCCCAAGTTGTGACGTAGCTTAAGGTCTGAATGATTGGTAAGTCATTTTAAAAACAGGATATTTTTTACAATGGAACTTTATAACTACCAATATATATATTTTTATATTTATGTTGTCCATTTGCCCTCTTGTTAATTTTGGTTCTGTTCTCCTCACATTTTCGCTAAAGCAACAACCGCTCGTGAGCCACCTATTCCCTAAAAATATTTATTCTTAACCCTTATCTTCCATTAATACATGACATCTCCCTGTAATCAGTTATATTGCTAAATTAATACTCTCTTAGTAAACGATCTTCCATTACATATTCCTCTTTCATTCTCTTTCTCTCTGCTCAACTTTCTGTCTCTGTGTCTCCCCCCTGTCTTTCTATCTGTCTATCTATCTTTTTTTTCTTTTACCTTCAATACCTTTTTCTTTAAGTGATGCTTTTTCGTCATTAGTCATTTATTCCGACAGTACAATATATGATTATACATTGAAAAATCGCCACTATGCTATAATTTTCTTTATTTTACATTTCACGTTCTTCCGACGTCTAATTATCCCTTTATAATTATACTGCTCTGAAAATATTCGTTTTTGCGGCTCTGCGTCTTTTCTTTTATCAAACTTTATGGTCCCTCTTATCTTTGATCCCCTTTGCTCACGGATTTTTAGTTCTCTTATCTAAAGGTTTAGTCTGTCTTATCACCCAGGTCAATTATTTCCTTGTAGGAACTTGAACCGTGTTCTATCTGTATTTAAAGCAAGGAAGTCCCATCATCTTTGAAAATTCTGCCTTTCATCAGCCTTGCCGAGACGAGAAAAAACCTCACAGACATGGCGTATTGTTTTCTATGAATTTTCCACAAAGCTCTGTTTTATCTCCCCCAGAACTCCATACTCTCTTTAAGCCGTTTGTTATGGAACATTCAATTAAAGCATTAGGTATCACTAATACGTTTTATTGTATGCAGCTATTTTTAGAAAATGAGATTTTTTTGCTACTGCAATGTGGTGTCTTGTATAAAACAAATTATATGCCTAAAACATTATTCTTTCAATTTGGAAGGAGGACAACTTTCTCATAAAATAAAGCCTTGAGTTTAATTTCATATGGATTATTTCCACATGTGGACTCCATTCCAACCTGTTATCAATTACTAGCCCTAAATTTTTGTAACTTTGAACTTGCTCGATACATTCGTTTTTTTATGGAAATAGCTTGAGGGTACATTTACTTTTCCTAAAATGAATTATTAGCTCCTTGGTTTTGAAAGTATTGAGCTTGAGAAAGTCCTCGCACCACACTACAAAGCATTAGATCTCAGACCTGTAGGCAGCTTCATCGTTCACATCAATCAAATCCTGCAAGGTGGTATCATCTGCGAATTTTAACAAGGATACAAGATCTTCATTATTTTTTCTACAGTCGTTGGTGTAGTCCGTAAATAGTATAGGGGACAAAAAACATCCTTGAGGTGCTACTCAATTATTTACATCAATATCAGACTTCGAATGATAACATTATACAAATTGTGGGCGTTCCAAAAGGAATTTCAGAACCCATTTCATTGCTTGGTTGCTTATACCTAACATAATGAGTATAGCTTATTTATCAGTAGATGGGGCTGGATAATGTTAAAATCAGAAGAAAAATCAACAAAAAGACTTCTGCAGTATGATGTAGGTTTGTATGAATGAGAGTGTAATGACTACTCCTTTATCCTTTATTCAATTTTATTAGAAGACACAAAGGTGGGAAATTAAACTGCTGAATATAAAATTAACAACGCCAAAGGTTTTGAAACATTCGTAACTGGGGGTGCCTCTAACGATTATTTATGAAGAAGCACCATGATTTTATTAATTCATCAAGTCTTTCACAAAAACGCTGTAGTTAAAAGCCAAGACACGCCTCTTTATTTGGTTTATGTTTTTACTGCACTAGGTTTATATATTTTCTTCCTTTCACAATTGATACCGCCGCACCACGGCCCCTATTTTCTGTTTCAAATCACTAAACTGCTTCCATTTCGTCAACCTTCTGACGTTTAAGTAGGCTTACATTTTATGCACAGAAAACCAAAATCTTTCCCTATTCTACTTCTAGCGGCTCACTAATAAAACCCAATAATCTCTGTCCAGCGATATTAAAATTATTCTTGAACTATGCATCCAGGGCTATTTTAAAAGGCCGTGCAGCTGATACATGTACTCAATATGAATTTTACGTGCGTAAAAAAATATCCTGAACACCCTCGAGAAATGTAACAAGATCTCAGTCAGAGCCAACTGTACACACGCTGATGCTCCCTGCCAACTAGAATTATATTCCTACAGTTACCTTGGACTTGTTGTAATAGGAACAGTTGTGGCTATTTTTATAACAAATTCGTAAGTTAGTCATCATATTCCGAAGCCTTCACAGCCTTGGATAACGACGTCAGAGAAAAGAAAATTTATTTTATCTTTGCGTGGATAAGAAAAGAAAATAATGAAATAAAGATCGATTCATGAAACAAAGAAAACACCAGGGAGCGACATCAAAGGTCTTGGACCGCGATCAAGCAATGCCGATAATAATGTATTTATAAAATGTAATCAAACGCACCAAAACACTCAGACTATTATCATGGTTGTACACTGTACAATCAATAAACTTTTCTAGGTAACGTGTGTACTTATGTTGTCGTGAATATCATTGTATTTATCAGTATTTGTGAACCGCATAGAGCAAACTGAACTGTTATGGATAAGCGGTATATAAATTCAAAATATTATTATTATTATTATTATTATTATTATTATTATTATTATTATTATTATTATTATTATTATAATTATTATTATTATTAGTTTAAAATAAAAGACAGCCCGTTTTAGTCTGTTTTTGTTTTTGTTGTTGTTAAGACTACTTCATCTAGGTTGAACGAGGAAGCTAATAGTTTTTTAATGGCTGTCGTAATATTATTATCATGTTCCAACTTAATATTATGTTTAGAGAAAATATCGCAACAGGTAAACCAAGAAAGAGATTCCACATCTTAGCTACAGTGAAATGCATACTGCCGAGGGTAGGGAATCAATCGCTACATTTTCAGGTCACAGTCTTTC
The DNA here is from genome assembly GCA_019649035.1 of Elysia marginata. Classification (NCBI taxonomy): domain Eukaryota; kingdom Metazoa; phylum Mollusca; class Gastropoda; family Plakobranchidae; genus Elysia; species Elysia marginata. The sequence goes on from BMAT01006857.1 coordinate 89,566, forward strand.
AGTCCATAGAAGATGTTACATAATTCAAAACAACAACAGCAAAAACTCTTAACACCATGGGCTTGTTTTTTTACCCGTCAAAAAGTCTAACATCTTCATTATAAAATTGATATGTTGAGATTGTTATGGTGAGAACCATTTGAAATGAAGGAGATTTGAATATTTTGAAACTTCTCGGTGTTGCAAATGTTGCGTACAACGATCACAGTTCTTGTTGTAGTCATGTATAATAATAAATTAGAGTTGATAAGCCAACTACAGGATCCTTGAGTTATATCGACTCTTCGATCTGTCTAAAGTGATTGATGCTGAGCCAGTTGGTCTCCATCTTTTACTTTGCAGGCATACATGCTTTCGCCATCGTTTTATACAGTCAACCAGCTATGGAAAAATCCCATTAAAAAGGATTGAATAATTATACTAGGTAATTTTTCCGAAAATAGAATATGTTGTAAACGTTCCTTTGCTTTTTGAACCACTAAGCAGTTTGTCTTATTGCAAAAAAAAAAGAAAATCAAATTCGACATTCTTAACATATATTGTAAAAGAATGTATATCGTTTTTTAACATGTTTTGCCACAGAAAATTACACCGTGAAATACCGAAATAGCTCAACGATTATCAGTGTTGGTCATTGTTTTTTAGAGCAACTTTTGAAAGATTCCGCACTTTTTGTAAGTTGATGTTTAAAACCTTTTTTAATTGGCATTTAGTCTCTGCAAGAAATCTAATTAATCAAATTTAGGCTGTATTTAATTGGTTTCATTTCCTTCGCATATCTTGTAGTTTGCCAAAACTAGCTCCACCTGACGGTGATTGGCCAATTAGCGTGCGCGGCGATACGGTTGCCAAGCAGGCTGAGAGCGAAGGACGCCGAAACACAGCAACAGAATGCGATAAGGGTTAGTTATCAGGTCTCTGAGACAGAGTCTGGTTTCGTCCACATTAAAACCTTTTTTTTTTTGCTTTTTGCTAGGAAAACAAGAAAAAAATCAATGACTCGTTTCAGATAAATTTCAAGTTCACCCTCTCTCTCTTTAAAGGAAATATATCACTTGAAAAAAAACTTAACTCTCTTTAAAAGACGGAAAACCTCACCATTTCTCAGAAATTTCTCAAACCTAACCTGGGTTTTACTTGTAGCCCGACTGTGTGAGAACATTAAGGTAGTCCTACACAGCTTGTCTCCAAACCTCATCAACCGACACGCAATCCCGTTGTTGTTGTCAAAGCAACATCTGCGTGCACGTATAGCCAAAACAGTGCGTTGTGGAATAAAAGTGCTCGAGATGAGAATAGCTGGGCTACCTCTACATATAATGCGAAATGATTTTTCCATCATATAAAGCCTGATAATAAAATCCGTCGAGTTACAGCGCACAAAAAATGTTTAAAAAAATGATGTTAAGGATGAGTTTAAGTAGGCTATCCAAGAGACAAATTCAATTTTTCAAATTTTTCAATCATTTTTTACTTCTTAATTACCGAAAGATCCGTTACCTTTCTTTATCTCGATCTTGCTCATCGTAATTTTCCTAAATGTAAATCATTTGTTAGTGATAAATCGGGCAAGATTAGGTAGGATCCGATAAGCTTTTGGAAGAAAAGTTATTAGTACACTGTAAGCTTAAAGCCACAGCACCACCTTTTTATTTTTGATAAACAGGAAGTTTCTATCAATCTGCTTGCTTATTAGGTTATTAGTCCTGCTAAAATGTTCACCGTGTAAACTCATTTGCACAAAATTTAATACTATCCTAGAGAAAATTCGATGTCTTCTTTAGAATGCTTTGCTACATAATAAGACCATTATGGGTCTGTCGCGTCATATCTTGTTTTCACTTCAAGTAAGCATTTAATATAGTTTTGTAGTGAATATCTACATGTATAAGGTTATAACCAAGGTCTAGTTGTAGAATAACATAAGCTTTCCAGACATTATGCAATGTCGTCTAAAATAATTTGACGAATCTGTTACAAACTTAGCCTTTAATGTTACCTTAGTGACGATTTCATAATATTAACTACAGATCTAAGGTGACTACTTTGCATCTGTAAAAAACAAAGAAAATTTAGCAATTGTATTTTTGTAGAGAAGGTGAGTTTTTGTGTGATAATCAAAACTAATACACCTTTAATCTATGAAATTTGCACAGCGAAGAGATTTTCTGATTTGGCACAATTACCACAAAGTTAAAGTGTGTTAATTTACGAAGCGATGAATGATTATATTTCTAGTCAAATCTTTTTCGTTACAATACATTAACTTTCCTCTTGCGTAAAAGGCAATACAAGTTAATATATGAATGCTGACCTCCCCCTAGAATAGAATAGCGATCTAACAACTAACAAAGTCACCATAGCACGAAACTGAGCTTAAATTTTTTGGCTCTGCGGTGATGCTGGACAGTCCCATATGGACTGGGAATTTGGAGCGGAGGGTTTAGTAATGTTCTAATAAACTAATAACTTTACTTAAAGTATGCCTACCTTTTCAAACCCCAAAGCTAGTCAAAGATTTCTAACCACACATGAGCTTTAAGAGGCAGATATTACTTATTTTTGAACTTATCGTACCGTATAGCATGAACTTACAAAGTTTTTTATCTAATCATCTTATCAGACCGGGTCACAAAAAGAATATAAAGCACAGGGAAAAAATTAAAACAAAAAAGAATGCTGACCTCCTAAGGTTGAGAAAAATTACCAATAAGTGTCATGCCACCTCTTTCGACTGCAGCCACGCACCCCAAACCCTTTGTCTTTTCACTCTTGATTTCAACAAGACTTTGTAGATTCACTGATCCAAAAACAACGAACACTTTCTCACCGCACTCAAGCTCATTAAAAATCAATCTATTTTCGGAATGTTTTATTTTAATTTCATAGAACTTCATATATCTAGGGTATAATAGAAGGCACCAGTGAAATACCATTAAATTAATCAAAGGCAATTAAGATTTGTGCCCTGAGCTAGGGATGCTTCAAAATCTTTAAATAATGCAAAATAAACTTCGCTTACTGTTATCCTTTCTACGAGCCAGATATTTTAAAGCACACTTTCTATTTCTTAGTGGAGGGGGTAACTCAGCACCTTTTCTTCCTTTCAATGACCGCCTAGTAGCATCCATTGTTTGCCATTGATTATCGCATTGGTTCCAGACAGGCAGTTCACAACATGAAATTATTTTTGCGACACACAAGTAGGACAATCGATGGCGAAATGGCGTTCCGTTGTGATTACAAATGGAAATCCTGCAGGATGGAGCACCTTAGCAGTTCCTGGTGAAAAAATGATGTTCTATTTCTGTTCAATCATAGAGAGACAAGAATTTGTTTGTTTTTTTTTAAAGATTTTCTCTTTCACATACCACCATATAAAAATGAGCCACTGATATAACTCCAACACGAAGGAGCAAAAATAGCTACAGCACCTGCAGCAGCATGAACAACAGCAACAACAACAACAACAACAACAACAACAACAACAACAACAACAACGGAGTTGATACATTTTTATTTAGAGGAATAAAGATATTTGAGTCGAAGAAGATAAGGAAGAAAAAGAAGTATAGCTTATGGCAAAGAAGAATACGCATTAAGAAGGTTAATAGGAATAATGAGACGAAAAGAACAAAACAAATTACGAAAAAAAATATACAAAAAAATACTGAACTTATGATCGTAATTATACAAAAGAAAAGAAGACGAAAATGAAGAAGAGGATGAGGAGAAGGGAAAGAATAACTGTACAATTCATCTCTGTAGCAAGGTTCGTCAGAGCTGCACGCAGTTGGATGATGGTGATGATAGTGACAATGTTGACGATGGCTATAGTTGGGAAAAAGAAAACGAAAAAAATGAAGAGGAAGGAGAGAGTAAAAGAAGATGAAGAGGATAATGAAGAAGAAGAGGAAGATAAAAAGAAGAAGGAGAAGAAACAGAAGATAAAAAGAAGAAGGAGAAGAAAAAGAAGATAAAAAAAGAAGAAGAAGAAGAAGAAGAAGAAGAAGAAGAAGAAGAAAGAGAGGATAAAAAATTATTTGTGCGTTCTTAGAAATTTTCTGTGACTTATGACTTATGACTTATGACTCTAAACTTCCAGGAGAAAAAAGGATTTGGGTTTCATATGAAACAAATAATGTCAAAATGAGCTTAAAATGTTTTTGAATGATCGCTCCTCTCAAGTTTCATTTGAAAAGAAAATACCTTTGTATGTTTTTTGTTACTCCTAAGCACAAATTCTTTCTTTCATTATAGATATACCGCGAGGAAAAAAGTTTTTAATAAAGAATTAGAAATGAAAAATTCCACAATTGTTTTCCCAGAGAAAAACGCCCACATTGAAGTTTTCCCTGGCATAAAACACGAACATGTATTAGAAATATTTCCTGATTTGTTCCTTCTAAGGGAAAAACACTACAAGATATAAATAATTATCTTGTGCCTTTCCACATTTTAGTGCATTTTATAGCATAAAATTGTAATTATGATTACATTGAATTTGAAGAAAAAAACTCAATAAAATATGATGCTTGAAGAAAAGAAGCAGGTGTGAATAGAATAGATATGAATGTGAAGACTGAGAGTGAGGGAGAGAGAGAGAGAGAGAGAAAGAGAGAGAAAGAGAGAGAGAGAGAGAGAGAGAGAGGACTGAATTGAATAGTTTATTTTTCGGCCATTTGTCCATGAACAATGAGATTGGGGGAAAGAGTAAGGGAGGAGAGAGAGAAAGAAGAGAGAGAGGGAAGGAGGACTGAATTGAATAGTTTATTGTTGGGCCATTTGCCAGTGAACAATGAGATTGAGAGAGAGTGAGAGAGGGGAGAGAGAGAGAGAGAGAGAGAGAGAGAGACAGACAGACAGACAGAGACAGAGAGAGAGAGGAGAGAAAGGGAGCAAAGTCGTACTTTATCGTGTATGTATATATTGAATGAGGTAGAAACGTTTAACAGACTTTTAACAGGCATAAGTATTTTTACAGTCTTTTGTCATAACTGCAAGAGCAAGTGGGGTATACCGAAAATAGCACATTTCATAGGAATCTTTTTTGTCGTCTGAAAATTTTCTTTATCAAAAGTCTGCACGCAATATTGCACGCTCTTAGAGATAACTATGGCACTGACTAAACAGCTCTTCGATAAAAGTCGGTATTACAAGCATAAATTTAGCTGTATAGAAAATCCCATCAACTTAGTAAAGAGATTTCGTAATTATTTCGACATACAGATTCCCCGGTGCTAAAGCTTAAGACAATACGCGGAACACGACATCATGTGGGCAGGTACAAGTTTTTTCAGAGGTGGACTCCTGTCAATAAAACTTAACCTTACCACCCACCACTCGTATAAAAAGATTCTGAAAAAAAAACCCAGCACGGCCTTCAGGGAGACTATGGCAGTGTTGACATTTACAGCTTAACAGATTTGCTCCACTTGCTGTAACTACTATCGCACTGTTTCGTGCGAAAAGTTGTTCTCTATGACGTCACTGATCAAAACCGGTATTTCATGAGTACCTAGTTATGTTTCAAAAGGGAGGTCTAAAATATCAATTAACAGCAGATCAAACACGACTGCATCAAAAGCCTGAAGCACTCATTGGGTACAGATTTTCCTTCCGTCTTTAAGAGGGATAATGGCGAAACGTCTTTACTTGACAACATGGTGAAAAGATACGCGTTCGAATTCAAAACCAGTTTTCTTCCTTGGCAAGTAAAATATATAAAGAGAAAAATATTCTTAATTCAAATATTCAATCCAAAGCCTTTTGCATTCTTTTGTCCTGAAAAGAAGTATTTCAAAATAAAGGTTTAAAACTAACAGATAAAGGGCGTCTCAAGCTTAAATCACCCATCAGTTCTATAAATTTGACATTCTTGCGTGGTGACCTATATAATATTAAATTATCTCCCATGTCTCAGATAAAGTAAATGTTAGCCTGGTCTTGGGAATGGGAAGCTACATACCACCTGACTCTCAAAGGTCGTCCACAAAGCGCAGAGAGTCTGAAGATCTGCATTTTTTTCTCTCAAGGAAAAACACCCATATACTTCAGCTTACGGCGAGGGAAAGCTTTTTTTCAAAATTATACTTAGAACCAAAATCAGCAATAAGAATAACAATGATGACCATAAGAAAAACATTGTCAAATGTGGTAAGATAAATGAAAAAAAACACAACAACAACAACAATTACTACTACTACTACTACTACTACTACTACTACTACTACTACTACTACTACTACTACTACTACTACTACTTATTTTTTTCAAGGAAGGTATATATACTACTGCTAAAATACTTATGTACCACTACTACAACAACAACCTCTTCTATTAATAGTTATAGTCATGACACAAAAAATTGTTTGACTTAGAAATCACTAAAAAAAAGTATTCCATTGTCTTTTATCTGACCAGCATCACAATAAGAAAACTGTGGTCATGATATTGAAAAAAAAATAAAGCACAATTGACTGGTACTTTTGTTTTTGAGTATCAATTTGATATATACATATATAAACAACTTTTCCCAATAAGTGTCTGATCGGCCGGTAATGCTTTAATAACAAAATATATTGATCTGAGATAAGGTTGGTATGGTGCATCCCTCTCATATTTAGAGAACGCTTTTGCACATCTTATTGCTCATTTCTGATTACCAATCATATGCCGAAAAACATCTATAGTTTTTAACGATTATATTAAAACAAGTTGTTATTCTGGATTTTTCGCCTTTGCATCCTCCCTAAGAAGCAAATTCTCTTATTTACCATGTAATGTATAATTTTCGCGACTGCAGCAAAAATTTCACCAATCCAGGAAGAAAATGCTTTGTGATCAAGCATAGTTTAGATGAGTATGTCGTGCATATCTTATATAAACGAGGCCAAAAAGCCTTGAAAATGAATTTTAGGAATGTCACTATTAAAATTTAATCACAGGGAAAAACAATACACGAGAGTAGATCAAAATACCTTTACAAAAAATGCGTGAAGGATGTCAACTCCACTCCTTTACCACCATCTCCCATACACCCACTCTTAAACACCGATAGTAGCATAGCTGTGTTAGTTTTTGTTTTTCCTCAGGCTGTTTAATGCGTAGAAAGCTGTCATACTTTGCCCGACAGTCGGCCACCCTAAGCGCTACTGGTACCAATCAATACTCTCTGACTTGCATAGGCTAATTAGGTTGTTTTTCCAAAAAAAATGTCAGTCGCACGGAGTCCAACATCCTCCGCACGCTACTTTTGGTGACCAAACTTGACATCGTTAAGCCTCAGGGATCTGTGATAGGAGACACTCGCCAGGCACAAGGTGGCAGTCCCTGGCCGTGACCGCTAGCCGCATAGCAGTCAGCAGGTCGTCCATTGGTCGGCGGTGTTGCAACATGCCATCAAAGACTTATATCCTACAATGTAACGTTACTTTTTGTGGAACGCGCCTGCTTTGTAGATGTAGAAATTACTGGCATTATCAGAGAGGGCGACTCATCTTACTGCGCTTATATACCTTTGGCAGAATAAAAGTCAAAATAAACGAACTCCTGTATGCGATATTAAAAAAAACAACAACTATTTTACTCATTGACAACGTTACATTTAAACTGTAAACGCTTTTGCTTCATTATCCAATACATATATATTGAAGTAACCGCATTTCGAAACTTTGTTTGTCATTGATCTTTTCAACGCTCTCGTTGATCAACCTGTCTCGTCCTCTCAGCTTCTTATATTATAACTTTATAATATAATCACATTCGGCACTGTGTTCAGCTGTAAAAATGCAACAATCTTATCTTCTTCCCCCTTTGACCCCTTCTGTGCGGGTGTGTGTGTGTGTGTGTCTTTCTCTCTCTCACTCTCTCTCCTTTTTTACTTCTTATGCCTTTGCTAATAATTATATTTTCTCTAAAAATGTCTACCACACTCTACAATCTGTTTTTTCGCTTATATCTGTATGCCCATTATCATCATTGCCATTGCTTTTCTTTCTACCAAGCTTATTTTATAGCCCATCTCATTTTCACGACAAGCAAGTTATATATCTTATATGGGCGAGAGCTAAATTAGTTTTGACTGAAACCTTGCAAGAATATCATCATTATGGTCTGGCCTCGCCAAGAAAAGAAATGTCACCTCTCAAGTGTCATTACATTACACGCAACGGAGACTACTGTCTAAAAACATTTACAACCCTTTGAGCATTTACCAGTACAAGAGAATACACAATCCACATCGTACCTCTGCTTTTATATATTCTCATGTAAAATTATTTGTTGCGACTGCTATTGACGGTTTTCTTGGTTTTTTTTTATCCTCGTCTCATTTTTTTCTTCTTCTTCTTCTTCCTCCTCCTCCTCCAATTCGTTCTTGTTTTCAACGCCTTTTTCTCTGCTTTTTTTCTCCTTCGTATAAGCGTGAAACATTAATCTATAAAACATAACCAGATAAAAATTCTTTCTTCCTCTATAAAGCACCTGCTAAAAGCACATATAATGTGAATCCCATTAAAAATCTTTTTTTTTTGCCTTGCTTTACATTTCATTAATCTGCATATTCGTTCTAAGAAAACAACCCCCCAAACATTTTGTTTAAATCATTACAATCATTTCAAACTCCTGCTAGACTATCACCTTTGGAAGTTGAAATTTGGAGAGTCTGTGATGCGGTTTGCGCCTAACCCGATTTTTTAAAAACTATCATAAAATTATACACCAATCAATATAAAGAGAATGAACCCTTGTGTGGTATACAAACAAGTTTCCAAGTTTTCATTGTCAACAAACCACGACACCATCCTGCGCCAACGCCACCCTAAACTTGCTACCTTTCTGTCGCCTGATACAAAATCAGTACCAAAATTATGAGATAATCACCGAAATGTTATCAGTTCCGCTGAGCATCATGACCAAAAAAATCAATATCTTCTCGCGATAACTTGCCAACCTGACGCCTAGACCAATTCCCTGACTGGCACTGCCTGGAACACTGCCTTGCAGTATTTCAGGGCGAAAGCCTAACTATCTGGCTGCCAATAGAAACTATGATTAGCCCGAGCCAGACTTGACAAAATTACATTATTTCGTTCTCGTTTCTTCGCCTTTCACGTTTGCCTTTTCCTTGGTTTGACAACGACAGTCTAGTTCAAGGGATTTAGCGAGAGAAGGTAAAACAAGAACAAAGAGCAAGCGGTTCTGCTTAGCATTAGCCTTCTCTCTCTTTCTGTGACTCTTTCTTTCTCTCTCTCTCTCTCTCTCTCTCTCTCTCTTCTACTTCTTTAACCTGCTATCCCATTCTTCTACTTCCATTATATTACTTCTCTCTCCATTCTTTTAAAGCATTCTTCCATGCTTATCTCTCTTCCTTTCTCTCCCTCTCTCTCTCTTTCCAGTGATGCCCACAATAAGCCTCTCTCTCTCTCTCTCTCTCTCTCTCTCTTTCTCTCTCTGCCCCTTTCTTTTCCAGATACCTATTAAAGCACGGCGGAACTGTATTACTATGTAGTTTTTTTTTGCTTCCCAGCATAACAATATTTTTAAATAAAGTTTTACTCGACCTTACTTCATTGTGAAGTAGCGTGGCTCAGTAGTTTACGATTCGGGCTCGTGGTTGCGGCTTTGATTCCCAACCTCGACTCATGTTGTAGTGGCTTTGGAAAAGCAATTTATCCACGTTTTCCTCAGTCCAGCCACCCATAAATTGGATACCCGGCTAAAGACAATGCTTGAAATTATTGTAGTAGAGCACCTCACAGACATCTCTGAAATTACGAGAATTTTGCGTTGAATTTGCTATCAAGTTTTGGGACTGCCTTCGGCGGTGGTGGAAGACTGGCTATATTTTTTCAATGTTATTCAGTAAGAAAGGTCATTGCTTCATACAACAATTACATATTATCAGTAAACAGGCAACCCCAGTCAAGATGCAATATGCATATAAACCTATTTTTATACACATCCTTGTATTCTAAATGACAAAAAACTAAATAAGCAATATTTAGTTTAAAGTAAGGTTTCTTTTATGAAAATTTTATAAAAGAAATCTTACTATGAGTGTAAATGTAATATACAATGAGTATAATATTCTGTAAGAGAAGAGTCTATAACGCCAAAGAAAAACTTTTGCTAACCAACAATGAACAAAAAATAGATAATACACTAATTTTTGTATTTCTACGAATTAACATTCACGCAAATGATCTTTTAATACACACAATGAAAATAAGAATAAAAATAATTATTCTTCCTCTTTGATTGTTTAAGGGCAACGTTTTTGCAAACCTACTGTTGGCCCAATCATACCTACAACACATGGCTCTCTGAAGATAAAGAATATTAAAACATTTTCCAGCAAAACATAAAAGGACAACAAAACACACCGCATGCTCAGTCTTCCTTTCCCAAACATTATCATCCGCATAAATTTTGCCTAAAAATTGATTTTTTTAAAATTTCAAAACTAATTGTAGAAAATGAGGACAATTATGGGTACCACTAACGACACACACATATAAACATACCATTTTCACTGAGAGTGATGATATTTTAATTTGTGTTTTAAGTGAAATGTTGAAATAAACACTCTAACTATCAATTTTGGTTTTGTTGTATTCTTCTTAGCTTCATGAATAAAGATATAAAACATAATAACAATCGGATGATAATCTTTGTTGCTGTTTTTGTTGTCAGTGTTGTCGTTGTTGCTGTCTGTGTTGACGTTGTTGTTGCCTTTGTTGTCGTTGTTGTCTGTGTTGTTGTTGTTGTTGTCTGTGTTGCCGTTGTTGTTGCCTGTGTTGTCGTTGTTGCTGTCTGTGTCGACGATATTGCTGTCTGTGTTGTCGTTGTTGCTGTCTGCGTTGACATTGTTGTTGTCTGTGTTGTCGTTGTTGTTGCCTTTGTTGACGTTGTTTTAATGGAGAGTAAGATACATTTAAAAAAATCAAACTTCTAATCTATGAATGGTTTGCTTGTGATTGTAAATATTAAAAAACCCTACAATTCTTTATACTTTAATTTAATGTTTTAGTAAATAACATAATGGAATCCTTTGCCCTAAGCGTCACTTTGCGATTTAACTCAAAACACAAAAGCGTTAATAAATTTTATACGAAAGAACACTCCAAACCTTAGCCTTCGAAATTCCAAAACCGTTCGCCTTCGTTAGATTCCAACAAGGGCATCGACCGCTGAGCGTGCAGAAGCATCTGCTAATTCCTAGTTTCCTTCCGAAAATTAAACAGTGAATCCACAGGATGGGCGAAGAAGTAGTGGGTGTAAGGCTTGTGGTAGTTGCTTGACTAGCTGTGAAAACATTTGCACTTTTTCTTCCAACGAAGAAATACATTACATTATTCGTTACACTGTTAATGCGCATTTTCTCAGGAACAATGTAATTACGATTGTTGGAATAAAAAAGCTCCAGCTTCTATCAACTTGGAATTCAAAGAAAAGGTATTACTTAGCTTCTGCATATTAAAAGATACACATTGAGAAACTTCTAGGTTCTATTACCATAATAGGATGCTTCTGTGGATTATTTTACCAAAATTGTTTGAAAAATACCTCCGAGTTTAAATGATACCCAGTTTCCTACTGAGAAATGTGAGATATGTAAATGCATGTCAATATTCCTTTCTTACATGAGGTCTGAAGATGCACTTAACATGTAACAGGCATAACAATGAGTTATATTAATTGTGCTCGCATCCTTTTTTTATATGCATGAGCATATTGGTAAATCTTTTTTTTTAGTAAAGTCTTAAGGATAATGAAATAAAGTAAGCTTTACTTTTGTTTCCAGGCAAGGATAAGCTGCAGTCTACTCTGAGAACAGTCAACAGGAAAAGGAAGGTATGTTACAGTTATAAATCTTAAAAGCTATTGCGTTAGCGGAGCTAGGTTAATCTTTTGTTTTGTCAAATGACCCGCACTTAATGATAAAGCTATTGCTGATAATGACAACATAAATTTTTGTTTTTATTATTGTCATCATTGCTATTATTATTATTGTTGTTCTTGTTGTTGTTATTATTTTTTTATTACTCTTTATAAAGACAAAGAATGCGTTTCGGGTATAAAAACCGGTCTGCTGGTAGATTTTTCCAGCAGCAAGATCAATTAAAATAACATCAACAACAACGCATTTTTAGTTTTTTTTAGGTCTAACTTTATAACGCTAACTCTCGTATTCGTGTTAGCCTACCTTTCCTCTTTTCCAAAAGCTTATGATTGATAAATATCTTATAAAGAGAGCGTGTGTAGTATTCAATACTTAAATACATTATTGTGGGCCATCCCGCACGAACTAAAAAACGAAGGCATTTATTAGAATACTGCCTATAATGATCTCTTTAAGACGAAATTTTCGGCAACTTGAGGCATTGCAAATAATATAGTCTGCTAAATTAATTGTGCTTTTATACTGTTTCAATGAGGCTTTGGACTTTTCAGATATTTTTTTATTTTCGTTTGATGATTATACTAATAGCGAAAATAGAATGATGCCATGATGGCGATAAAATAGTGATGTTATTGTGATGATTGTGATTTTGTTGTTCTTGATCATGATGGTGATGATAATAATACTTATAAAGATAATTAATATAAGAATATAAAGAAAAACAATAATGATGTTATTACTTCTATTACTACTACTACT
>BMAT01006857.1:120655-131643 GCA_019649035.1 Elysia marginata
ATAACCTTCTAGTTGAAAAGAGACGTTAAAATTCAAACAACCTAACCTCGAGCCCCTCCGGCTCGAGTCTATATCCACTCCAAGTCTAACAGTACAGCATCGGCTACGACTAACAGAAAACAATCCCAATCGCTCATCCGGTTGACTAGCACCGAACGTGAACGCAACATAAAGAACTGGCAGTTTCTAGAAGCTGCTCCCTCCCGCACAAGTTTGGTAAGGATTCTGCGACACACAGTCAGTGTGATTCACCACCGCGATCTGCCATCCCTGCCATAGCCAGCAGGCTAGCGAGTGCGACTGACTCGCTGTTCGCGGCGTTCTGGCTGTCAGTCTTCGAGTAGCCTGCTCACCATAGGCCTGACTCACGGCAGGTCAACTTTAACCATGCCAGTGAACGGACTTTTTGACTGTCATCCAGTGTTTTCAGTGAACCCTGTTAACTCTTCACACTCATAGCCAGATATATTTTATGATGTAAGTGTAACCGCATTTAGGTTAAGGCTTCGGGGTGAATAGTTTTTTTTTATGCTTTTTATATTTTGATATAGATCTATTCTTTATTTTTGAAAAGTACCTTTCTATAGCATAATAAAGGTGGACTTTATAAATATGAGTAAAAAAGTAAACGACATAAGAAACAAATTTAGAGCTTATAATGTTTCCTTTCAATATCGTCTCAATCTTGGAATATCATACTCATAGACAACCGTCATGCAAAGCACCGAATCAACTAAAAACATAATCTAGTAAAAGTAATAGAGAGTTTAAAGGAAAGAAAAAAAAGGAGAAGAAAATGTAGATTATAAAGCATTTTACATCAAGTTGATTATGTGGATGAATTATTTCTCATGTGCATACGTGATTTGTTTGACAAAGTCATTGACGAAAGCCAGTATTTATTTGGGGTCAGGTTTTTAAAAGTTACTTCGGAGAATGGCGCATTGAGGAAAATAAAAGAAAGGGAATGATTTATTGTGTGTGCCTATTGCATCAAATGAGATAAAGCGCAGTCAGGATACTGAAGTCTGCCAGGGGAAATTTTTCCACTGACTTCATTCACTGAACTACATAAACTTAAAGAGGTTCCAGTTCTGCAATGGCCATTCTTTTAAGATGCCATTCATCCTTTAGAGGGAGAAAATAAAAAAAAAACCAAACCAACAAGCTGTTGACATCGACGATAGTTTATCTTTAATTCATATAGACCCGCGTCGCACTCTATAAATATTAAATGCTGTTGCTGTGAGCGGTCAATGTAGCGCTCATTAGCGAGCATACCGTGTGTACATGCTTAATGCTTTCGTCACGCTCAGCCGGTCGTTAGGAATAATACGAGCGTAGGACCGTTATTGAGTTTGTTCACTAATGAAGCGAGGCAAGGGATAGAGAGAGGAAGAGGGAGGGGGTAGGGGTTTAAGGTTGTCCTGGTGCAAACACATCTTCGTTTTGTTAGTGGCCGCGTTGCAGTAACTCACAAATAATTAAGTTTAGGGGGCTTTTCGAGGTCCGGCTTTGCGAAGTGATCGATGCCACACATTGGAGTATAAACAATTAGGGTGTATATAATACAACAATATATACGTTTGTAATACGAAATTGTTGTTTCGTGACTGCTTACTATTTATCGCACAAAAGATAAGGATATGAATAGTTATAAAGGTAATATTTCTTCAAGCATGGATGTTGTAAGCATGAATGTAAATATGGAACATTTGGCAAAATAATTTGAGATAAAGAGCTGTCAACAAGCTACATTTCTCGCATCCTTCAGGCATGTTATGTTGTTTAAAGTTTACATCAGAGTTTTTATGCACGTGTGTCAACAAAACACATGAATAAAAAGCAATGTCAAAGAGAACAGCTTCTGTACGTCCTCCTGGGATTTCATAATAATGTACGTCGAGAAACTCATACATCCATAGGGACTGCGATAGGCCTATCAGTCCCAGATGCGAGATATGAACAGCGAAATTAAATAGCATTTACCAACTGCGGTAATGACATGGTATCTTCAGATTTAGGAAGAATTCACACCTTAGTACAAGCATCGATGAAAAGCTTATGGGGTTAAAACTACCCGCGTTTTAGTCATAAGGATCTGCATGCTTTTAGGACAGATTCTTAGCCCTAACTATTAAGCCGCCGTATTAAAGCTTAAAAAGAGTTTGTAATGTGTAATAATCAAATGCCGGAAAGACTTCCATACCGACGCGCCAGTAAAAGTAACGAAATGAAGGAAGCCTGTTTACAAAATGGCGTCACATATACACTTGCCTTGTCCCGAGTGGTGAAAGAAAATTCCATTTATATAAAAATACAACGCACTAGACCAATGTCCAGTGAATATTCATCCATTAACATTGGATTAGTCATATTGTAGCAGGTAACACGTTTATCTAGTGCTTTAAATTAATTTCAAAGTGGCGCGTCGGTATGGAAGTGATTCCCAAACGCCTTCTCTAAATATTCGAAATTCATACCCTGCAGTTACGAAACAGATGTGAGACACTTAATCGCCTTTAAAATTGCCGCTTAGATCAAGTACATTGCCATCAATAAACCATGAATTCAATATGAGATTAAAATATACACGAATTTTATTCTAAAACTCTGCCGTGTCAATATCATACAATGCCTAAGACAGGTTACACAGATATGAGTATTTTTCGAAACGTTGCTAACAAAAAAATGTTTGTGTACGCGTAGACAGAAGAAGCACTGTCAGGACTGAGTGGTTGGTGTATTTCCAAGGTTAGAAGACGTCAACACGGATTAGTTGATAATGTAATGGGGGTGTTTTGTATATGAAAACAGCCTGTGTCATGTAATTATTTTTATTATAAGAAGAAAAAAAAGGTTACGTAGCTCACGCCATACCGCACGGGATTTATACACGGCTGTGTAAACATACCGCAGAATGACGTAAGCATCTGTTACAACACAGAGAATGACATATATTTTCATAAGAATAAATGACGCAATAAATGGGATAACGCATTACAATGACGATGTGAAACATTTACGTCATATAAAAACAATAGTGAAGTCTTGGGAAGAATGCGCAGGCCAAAAGTAGAATGTAACAAAAACACTTAGAATGTCGTACAAAACCATGCAAGATTACGGTAAGTCTAAGTTTTTCCTTGACAGCTTATCTATAAACTTGATTTTATCCTGCAGCAACACATGAATGTTTCTGCAAATACCATGTCACTTACTCAATATTTTCGCCCCCGATATTACATGCAATCTAACTAAGACTCGCTTAAAATGGGTCACATGCCCTTTGCAGTTCTCTATCTAAATGTTACTGCAAGACATTTTTGTGTGATGCCAGGCAAATGCTGCTCTCTTATTTTGCTGAGACAGGCATGACATGCTAAACAACGAAACAGTTTATCTTTGGGCTATAGATCTAACAAAACTTTTCGATTCCTCGCTATTAAGCTTACCATATTTCGGAATAAGTAAAGACACAGCTTGAGATAAACTCGTTAAAAAGAAATCATAAATGAATATGCACGTGTTTTTGTGTTTAAATTTGCTATAATACAGTTGTGAAACATAAGTCTAGTTTTTATGGCAGACATTTTGTAACAACTCTTGATTCATGTAGAGACTAAAGCGTGACGGATATTTGAGATCCCAGCTGACGCCGATCAGTTGAAACAATGCCTGAACGATATCCTTGGGGAGAATAATGGGGCGTTGGTTTACTCACCTAGACTTGCCCTCCATCATTTTAACCGAGATCAGAATCGGTCGATGGCAAATCTCATTGTGAGCAGTGTGCCGAATGTACCGCTTCATACAGACACCCCCCCCCCAACACACACTTTTTTGTTACACACTCCGGAAAGTACAATTATCGAACCGCGCTGGGACACAAGGGCACACCTGCAAATCACGTGCGGCGTGCCTGGTGGGTCCACGCCTTCAATATGTAAAATGGTTTTTATACTTAAGATTTTACCAAAAGCTGAACTTTTTATTATCATAGTAACAGTTAGAGGCACGGGAGTACATCAATGATGCGCGATTATTGAGTAGGTGAATTAACTTCCTCGTGTATGTGAAAACGTTTTAAGATTCCTATGCTGAGTGATTTTTAGAATGATTGCTGTTGGTTATTGGTCATTACTGCCGATAATCGTCTTTTCTTATTGGTTCAGTTTCATGTGTAATTGGAGAGTATAATAACGAGTTGGAAAATCCAAATCAAATTGAAATGATTATCTCATTTTTATAAGCCTATAAGATACGATTATGATCGCGAACAACAGTTTAAAATTCCACGACATGATTCTGGAATTGAATCGAAGGTGGATATTGCCTGCATTAGTATTACTTCGCCGTGAAATTTGACAAACAATGTCGTAATAGTAAATTAACGAGGTGTATAATTATCTGTTTATTATCTAAGCCGCAAGAAGGATAGCACACTGCAATAATTTTTTAATGGGATAATTTAGTTGTGTCTTTAATTGGTACCAAGCGAAGATGAACGAATAAAAAGCGAGACCCAAATTAACTATAGACGAGGCGAAGACAAAACTGCTGTTAGGAATCTTATGGACAGACCGCAGATTTGAAAAAAATGTTGAACGATTTGCATCTGCATCCGATCAGCTTGAATTAAAATGAAATGTGTAGATTTATAATTGTATTGCATGCACGCCATTCGATATAATGTCTTCAGTGTTAGTTGTTTGTATATTTCGGGCCAGTATTTTCCATGAAGTCGTAAAAGTTGTGTCTCTAATGACTTTTTTAAAACTTGGCTTTGAAATTTAAGTAACAGGAAGAAGCAAAATACACTGGAATAAAACATAGCCTTAAGCAAATTATGCGCAAGTTGCGATGCTCCCTTGCTAAAAGATTTTTAATGATAAACATTAGACTTGTTAAGTGTAGGAGAAAGAAAAGCGTATATTAAAATATATGGTATCGATATTTTATATTTGACCGTCCTCAAGTATAGGCTGGCTCAATCTAGGAAATACTGAACGATTCATATGGGAGAAATAGCCTATGGATATGTTGGATTTTACCCAGTCATCAATATCAGTAGTAGTTTAAAGACGTCCGCCTGCTAATCTGGTACGAACTAACATGATTGTAGTAGACGTGCGTTTTAAAGGCATCAGCTACAATATGAAAAATTACATTGTAGCAGAAAACAAAACAATTTTAAGCTAATTCCATGTGTCTATGCGTGGTAGGTTTTTCAAGCTTGCTGTCACAAGAAACGAATGGGTTTTCTTAAATGAACTCAAGTACAGCATAGATCTAGTAAAATTAGTAGAATTTAATTTATAGATTACTCGAAATCTCCACAAAGAAATGACGCGCGAGTTAGTGCTAACAACAAAAGCCGTAACATGATAAAAAGTTAGATAGAAGCACAGAGCTCATGAAAAGCTTTAGTATGCACGACGTGCTTCAGAAAGCTTTGTTCTGGAGACCAAAGTATCTAGAAATGATTCTTTCTCTTCTTATTTGTATTACCCAACCCGTCCAAAAAGATCAAGACGTTTTGGTATATTTACATGAAAGCTTTAACATTGTAGATGGAAAGTGACATCTGCTCTCCTAAATGAGATCAGATCAAAGCAAGTCGACGTAGGACAATGATAACGTAATGTGGTTCCTGTTTGCTTTTGTGGAATGAGTCATTTTAACATTTTATACTTGATTTTGAAAGATTTTAAATGACTGAAATACATTATGTAATTGCCACATGCTCGAAAACAATTTTCACCTGGCACTACACTCATTCAATTAAAGGTTGAATTTCTGAGAAGCTATCCAGTGAATTTTTGTTTTAAAAATTAGCTCGGCATGTTTGTTTTTTGACTGTTCTGTGAGATTCTAACGGCCAAATACCATCCAGCATTACAAACTAATTCCGATTTCAATTGGCTTCCACGGTGGTTGTAGTGGCTGCCAACGGCTTGAATATACTGCTGTGGGATTACACGGACTCACAAATCCTGAACAAGAGGATAGGATTACGTTCTCAGTTGTCAACATTTTTTTTTGGTTCGTGGTGACAAGAACAAAACATTATTGATTTTTATGAATATGTAATTATCTCAGCACCTGTAACATGACATGAGTCACTGGTGACGGCTGCCATTGCCAGAAATACCCCTATACCGCTGTACCTTTCCACGCAACTCCAGGTAATAATTTAAAATTATATAAAATATTCCATCACTGTTTTTTGTCTATTGATGTCGTTCACTCCTACGTTTTCCACTCTCAAAAATTGATACAACAGCTGGAAAGTTTGAATTTTTGGCAGACGCCATAACAATATGAAGTTGCATAATTGTTATCCTTAACAATGTATGTTTTTAAATGTGTGTCATTTTGATGTGTGGTTCAAAATTAATATCGTGATGTAAACTTCATCAAAGGCTGAGTCGAGTGAAATGTATGTTGCAATGAAATTTAATCTACTTTATTATTTTACGTTCCAATACCTCATATAAAGTTAGGAACCAGCGATAGATATAATCTAAATCACGTATCATTTAACACAACTTGGAAATCAAGTTTGAAAAAATACGGTGTTCGCATTGCAATCAATTGCCTAAGCCCAGTTTTCCATATCAAAAGAATTTATTTCTAATAATGCACTTGCAAACTAGATCAGGAAAGAATGAAACAGAATTTCAGAATGAACTTTGAACTTTAAAAAAGTTCTTTTTGCTACGATAAGAACCTAAATCTTCCGTTTAAAAAGCAATGGTAAATAACCTTAGTAATTTCGAACATTGTTTTCACAAAGACGCTCCAGAATATACGGAATATTTATACGGCCTTTTTAAAATAGTATGGTTTAGAATTGAGTGCAAATAATACAGTGTAAACCTCTTGGCATTTTTCTCACGTTTGGGATAACACCAGTAGACCTTTTATCAGAGTATCCATACATGGTGGCAGTAACATGAATTTCTTAATTGTTCTAAAAAATGAGCACAATCGCAACACTGGACTTGATTCTGAAATCGCAAGATACTTAAGATTTCAAATATTTGAACGAAATTAATAGAGGTCTTTCCTTTGATTGTATTTATCGACTTATTTAGTTTCCCAAACTTGCCGATGGAAAATAAATGGTGACATATTCTTTCGTTGCACAGTTATCCTATCATTGCTAAAACGTAAAATAAACCCATCTATTCATTGGCCTTTAGACTGATCTTTGTGTCTGCTGGTATTTTTGCTTGTTTAAATTTTTAGAACATTTACTGATAACAAAATACAATTATGTTGCTTAAGAATACCATGGAAAGATACTGTTAACGAATTCTGTATAGATTTTCAGGACTTATTTCATTTTAATATTACAGGCAAGATAAAAGACTTAAGTTTTGTATCAAAGTATTTCCTCATTATAATTTGTTTCGCTATATCATATCGCAACGATACTCGCCGATGAAAGTAAATTTGTTTTTCTGTCCTGTAATTGCAATAGATTAAGTTTTGTTCTTCTGGGAAAATTGAAAGTGAATGAGTCTCTTTGAAGAGAAGCTGGGCGATAACTTTTTTTCCCTTCTACCAAACCATGGCAATCTGATGGAATGAATTTGATTTGATGAGACAGAGACAATGAAGCATGGTTTCATGAACAAGAGATGAGAAGGATGGAGAGAGAGAGAGAGAGAGAGAGAGAGAGAGAGAGAGAGAGGGAGAGAGAGAGAGAAAGTGGAGGCGGATAAGCAGAAGAGCAGACAGAAAGTCAGACATATAAACAGGCAAGCAGATAGACAGGAAGAAGAATGGGATAGAATAGCCAATCGAGAAAAACGCATAAACAAAGAACATGATTTTCTATTTTTATGAAAAAGGTGTGAACCTACACACACACCTACGCACAGAAAACGAAAATCTTCATCAAGTTCAAGTCTTGAAAAAATCACACGTGTTACACCTTACCTGTCAAAAACTGAGTTGACATACTGCAAGAGTTTGTATAAAAATACAAAAGAAACAGACATCAAAGGCGAGCGTGGTATTTGCTCAACCGCTAAACGTTTGGAAAACATTAAGGAAACCAAAGTTAAACTTTAAAACTCGTCTGTGACTCTGAGGTCACTTTGCACCCGCGTTCTAATAAAGAATATCGCCAACTTGGGAAGTAAAAAAGAGTTAAGACCAGCATCAACATACTGATTCAAGTAAAGTTTAAATATAATCATCAGGGTTTAAAAATAAAACTTTAAATTTAGAAATAAAATTGCTTTAAAAGGTTTGGGCATCAAACCGGTGGAGTGGGTAAATAAATTTGAGTGCCAAGACGGCGATGGCTGGGCATAGCATAATCACACACACACACACTCACACACAAAATAATCGACAAGTGCTGTTTTCAAAAGTAAAGAGAACAATGAAAAAGGATGTATGAAGAAAAAAGAAAATACGTATGCTCACAAAATATGTGGATATTTAGGAGAGGAAGAGATAGATAGATAGATAAATAGAGAGAGAGAGAGAGAGAGAGAGAGAGCGAGAGACAGAGACAGAGAGAGAGAGAGAGGCAGACAAAGTTAGTCATAAAGAGGGAAGCTTGTGGAGGCAACACACAAGGTCATACTGCTTAAATCGAAAGGCTTTGATGATAATTGATTTTCGTGATGAGGCTAAGAGATAGCGCCCGTTACCAATTATGTGTGTCCTCATTTATTCCACTCGCTTTGTAAAATAGTTTCTTTTACTTTTCGATATCCTTGAAGTGAAAGTTTATTGTAACACAAAGTTAAAACTTTTACAATATACTATGTAAGTAAAAGCAGATGGTTTTCTACTTCCGAACGGTTTCGAAACAAACGCAGGTGAAATTAAAGTATCATCTTTGTACATGTACCTATGACATTCTCGTCTTGACCACAACCCACAGCATGTAAGCTTTTCAGAAGAAAAAACTGGATTTCAGTGGTTTAGGACTATTTATAATAACAATCACCATCCAAATTTGCATGTGTTAAGGATTCTGTAATGCATTTTTTCGTGATTTATTTCGTAAGACATCTCAGACTACATTTTAAGATATTACATAGTTATAAGAGTACAATATTGTACAATAAAAAAGGAAAGAATAGCGTTACATACCATAAAAAAGCAACTGACTAACGGATCGTTTGCAGAAACTGAAATAGAACTCACATTGTTCGATAAAGCATTGACTTATAATAGAGACCTTTAGCACACGCACCGTGTCTCACTACGCGTACGTGAAAATCGGGAAAGCAGATTGAGAAACTATAAAAATAATGAAACCAATTTCTAAAAACAGACCCACAGACGTTCGCGTCATACTCACGCGTATTGAGACACGGTGCGTGTGCTAAAGGTCTCTATTATCTAGGCAAGCACGCGGCATTGTACATTGTGCACCCACCAGGCTGAAAGAGTGCGAGACGAAATGTCTTTGTTGAGTCGCAAGCTAGCGCTAGCACTTGAATAATTTAGTTCTAGTTCTATTATTGTTTCAAAGAACTTTTGATATCATCAGAAAGATAAGCGCTCCTTTCTTACACTCATAGGTTGGATCTTATCATGCCTAGCGCTATGTTTAGCGCCTGGTAGGAGGAGGGTCTCTGAAGCCATTTTGTTGTGCTGTACCTAGTGAAGGAGGGTCTCTGAAGCCATTTTATTGTGCTTTGTACCACATCCCTCAGAAAAAAAATATCAAAATATTCTATCATAATTAAAAGCCCAAGTGTCGTAATAATGCACTAGAACTATTCATTATAGTTGTTTTCACATAAAGAACCCGTTGTTCTACCAAAGAAGTTGAGCCATTCTCGACAGTCTTTGGTTTATATGTAGCCTCTCAATTACTTCATTTCAGTGGTTCTGCTTTTTTTCCTTGTTGTTTCAAAGAGATTTTGTTAATTTTTTAACTGGAAGGAGTGGCAAAGAGAGAGAGAGAGAGAGAGAGAGAGAGAGAGAGAGAGAGAGAGAGAGACAGACAGACAGACAGACAGACAGACAGACAGACAGACAAGCAGACAGAGAGAGAGGGTGTGGGGGGTGGAGATCTCGTAAAGAAAAGATTTTAAAAAGCAAGAAAATGAGACTCTGAAGCGAGAAGAGACATATATATATATATATGTATATATATATATATAAGCGAAGAAAAAAAGTAGTCGTAGAGTCAAATCTATCTTTTATGGAAAGTCATTCTGCTTTTCTCCTGATCGAAAAATTGTTCTTCAAACTAGTGTGATACATGAAACGCTGCGTCGCGTGATCCAATCTGCACACCAAACAATCAAAATAAGCATGGGATACCTGACCTAATACTCCTATTGTAACCAGTACGTCACTTTCGTTAACATGTTATTTATTTGATTGACCTGTTTCCTCAGTGCCCGAGCAGTCCGCTTCTCACATGGATGACCGCTACCTGGACATCCTTGTCGAAGGGGAGCGCATCCCCAGTGATGACGAGGATTTCCGCCCCAGGCCGTTACTAAACGCCCCGCATTCTACGCCACACTCCCGCTCCAACTCCTTCAAGAATCGACCCCGCCCCAAACTCATATTGGACATCAAAGCTGCCCAGAGGCCACGCACCAACAGCCTGCCTAATGCTTACCTCCCTCTTCCAGGTGAGAGAGAGGAAAAAGTTGCAAATGAAACATGCTTATAACTTGCTAAAAATGAAGAATTGACAACGATAACGAAACAACATTATCCCCATTTTGTTTCGATTTTTCATTGCCTTTCTAGATCTAAGACAATCCTTTTTTCCTTTTTGGTAAAAATGCTGCTGCTGCAACTGTTATATATATACTGGATTATTGCCACCATTGCTACACATGATGTTGCAACAAATACAGCAACAACAACTACTGCTTCTACTGTTGCTACTATTGCTGCTGCTAATACTACTACTGCAACTACTACTACTAATATTATTGCTGCTGCTATTACTGCTACTACTACAACTACTACTACTACTACTACTA
>BMAT01006857.1:144836-156267 GCA_019649035.1 Elysia marginata
AGAGAGAGAGAGAGAGAGAGAGAGAGAGAGCGGAAATTGAGAATAGTAAGAAAAACCCTTTTGGCAACAACAGCTGTAGAAAAAATCGGCTGAAACGTAAGCAAAGGTGAATGCACACTTGAAATAGATAGACAATAAGGAACTGAATTCGGAGATAGGGAAGGTCATTATGACACCATAAAAGGAGCACTAGATTCATCTACTTCCTATTCCTGCTCTATTTCTATAAGCCTAAGACCCTGTTTTGGTTGTTTATTATTTAGCTCGGTGGCGTGAATGAACCGACATAAATTTTGTCCTTTGTTTTCCAAAAAATGCCTGAATTCCTAAAAAGTTGCGAAAAAAGCCACAGCGGTCAGTACCCTGCTTATGTCTTGCAGTAATACTAGAGATATAAATTATACAGACCATAATGTAGAAGTAAATACTTAGTGTTTTGCAAATTGCTATCAGAAGAAAATAATAGCTAATTATTTAATATTCTTATACAAGAGGCATTGAGTAATAGTCAGGGAAGAGTACATTACAGTATAGTACCCTTCAGTTTGAAGAGTTATTGGTACAAATCATCTAACATCCAAGAAACTTTAAAAATTGACAACAGACTTTGAGACGTATACTATTTACTATTTAAGTTTGAAAATATTTTAAAATAACTGTTAAAACTCTACACAATAAAATATTTTGAACACTTTAGGAGTTATTTTAATAATTTGACAAAACAGGATTACGGGTGTTTATAATAGCTTTCAAGGCATCCAATTTAAGAAGGGTTGAATGAAGCGTTATTGTGAAAGATGTGTTGGATTGTTGTAGATTGCTCCATGTTGTTCAAAGAGCAAAAGGAAACTATTACTTATGAAAGTGTTTAAGATTTGTACGTTGTTAAGATAATGAAATGGTTCTATCATTTTGATCAAGGTAGAGTTCAACCTAGCTGGTTCTTTCGTTGTTCTTTACACTTGATAAATGGTCATCTGATTCTGATTTCATTTATTCAATTTAAATAACGGTGAAGATGATGATCAGGATAATGATGATAACTATGATGGGTAATGTATGAAGCGTGACCGCTTGTCCCTTTTATACTGCGTTTGACTCAAATTGTCTAACAAGCCATTACGAAATCGACCACTTAGTCTCTCCACGCTAAAATTTCTCTCTGAAAACCAAGGGAGTTCGTTATTTTTTAGAGCTGTTTTAACATCCAATTTCATTAAGATCTCAGACTAAAATGAGAATAAATAGTTGAGCAGATAGAAATTTTTCATAATTTTATTAATTTTTAAATAGTCAAGAAGACAGTTATAATACAGCTCCTGCATTTGAAATGCAGAACCCATCGAAATATTGAGTACGAAAGGGACAGGAGAGCGCCTGCAGATTTTTACTAGATCTTGTTTTTGTCTCTACCATTTGCCTCTCTTACCTCTATAATTGACTTTGTTTTTTGTAGTGGAAAGTTCAAGTTCATTGTTGTATTAAGGATCACTATCCAAAAATATAACAGGGTGTTTTAAAATGCGTTTGTAAATAATGAGTGTTTGTCGATTTTCGATGTTTTGTTTTTGCAGAGAGAACAATGCGGTACTCAACAGGCACAATTTTTGGTGCTCACAGTATTCGGATTGTATTATCTTGTTTCGTTTTCTCCTCGTATTTGGTAGCGCCTTAAATTTTATTTTCGAAATAGGCTGGTAATCTTATATGATACGTAAGATCAACATTGTGAAGGAAAGCATGCATCGACATCGATCTTGGAAGTATTTTATTAACTACCAGATATTGAAAGAAAATCGCGTTGATAAACTTTTAAATCGGTTTCAATGCAAAATGGGGAAAGAGGCAATAAGTAGATACTCATGCTGTATCTATTACCACTTTTGTCGGAGAAATGAAATGACAAAATATATTAAAGTTCTTGTTGAATTTTTTTCATGATCTGTAACGTTATGTAGCAATAAGAACCAGAACTGTATTTAGCCAACTGCTGAAACTTGTATTGTTCTTGCTGTTATCGTAAAGTGTTCCCATCTTTGTATTGCCTTTATAGATAACTTTACAACAAACGATGCTTTTTTATTATCAAAGTATAATATGATATATGAGAATGTTGCTTTATATCCTTACATACAGACAGAAATTGAAATAGGCATACTTCATTTAGTATAGATAAAACAAAAATCCTCTTATTACTTTTTTAAAATGAAGATAAAGACATGTTTACATACTTACTCACCCAACGTTGTCGCATGTTTGTATTTATATTATAACAAAGAAAATTATACTATAAAAAGTTTTCTTGTTAACCATGCACCTTACAAACATTTTCCCAAAGCCACCATTCCTGAAATCAACAATGTGATTCAATTAAAACACGCTTGAAAACAATCAAATTAGGTCGGAAGGGCTGCTTTAATTTCATTCATGTAAAGAGTCACCAACATTAGTCATGTCTTTCCATGAATTGGCCCTGAAATTATCCTCATTCCCTTCACTTTGTCCTATTTTTTTGCACCAATATCTTGTTCTGAAAATAAACTAAACATTCACACACAATACTGCTGTTATCGTCAATGCCATTTCCATCAAATCCTTCAATTTAATCGCATGCTACTATTACTTACATCTTGGCTCGTTTTATATTTTTGGTGGCACATGGAAGTTTTGTTGGTTTCAGCTAGTCAATATGGGCTAATCTGAAAGCTAGGCTTCCGTTTTGTCTTTTTTTAGGATATATTTCCGATGCCCGATGTTGAGTTAACTGATTGTTAGAACTACTTTATAACTAGAGCATTCAGTCAATTTAACATCGTATTGATAATGCAGGTTATAAACAGACATTGCTTCCAAAAGGACATAATTATTTGCCTCTTGATTGATAGTCTTCAGCAATAGATTGACCTTAAATACTGTATAAGTTTCCTCAGCGTGGCTTCATTCCCTTAGTTTCTAGATTTATCAAGAGGATTTTAAAAACTCAAAATAATTAAAACTCGCATTTAGTTTTAGGTTTTCGTTAATATCTCAGAATTTAATCACATTTCAGAGCATTATTATATCATTTCATGGCTTTTTCTAGGAACTTCAGATGCTTGCTTTTTGTCTTATTTTTGAAGGGGGGGGGGGGGAACTAAACCAGTTTTGACGCAGCATAATGTAATACTTTAGGCTACTTGTATTATTTGGTAGTAGCAACGCACCTGCTTTACACGCAAGCTTATGAATCATACAAAGTTGAAAAACAAAACTAAAAATCCACACACACAAATATTAAGTGGTCTATCGTGTATGTAATGTTTTGCATTATGATTACATATATATGATAAACCTTTCTGGTGTCTCTGTAAGTTTTGCCGTATCACAGTGCCCTACAGCATGAACGAATTGTGGTGTTTTGTTTGTTTTTTATTTGGCAAATTTTAATCCAACCACGTCTCCTCTGTGCACCACTTCCATTCCCTATTTTAAATATTGCATCTCTATTTCTTCTATTATCAAATTGTATCTTTGTCTCTCTGCCTATCTATCTATTTATCTATCTATCTATCTATCTATCTATCTATCTATCTGTCTGTCTGTCTGTCTATCTTTCTATCTATCTAGTCTATCTATCTATCTATCTATATGTCTATCTATCTATCTATCTATCAATCAATCTATCTATCTATCTATCTATCTATCTATCTATCTATCTATCTGTCTGTCTGTCTGTCTGTCCGTCCGTCCTTCTATCTATTTATCTGTCTATCTATCTATCTATTGTTGCCATTTGTCTCTTACCTTTTCTCTTTCTTTCCTCTTTCCTCATCATCCGTTTTGTATGTAACATTCTTTAATCACTGGAACCTTCTGATGGCTTATGTACTCTGACAGTTTAAATATCTCCATTTACCTCCCGCCTCCTCCTCCTCCTCCTCCTCCTCCCCTCTCTCTCTCTCTCTCTCTCTCTCTCTCTCTATTTATCCATCCCCTTCACAGTCTGTCCACTAGCGTTTAAATGAAATCAATAATTGTTAACTTTTAGTAAGTGTATTGTATAAGGATACAATGCTGCCGAGGACAATCAAAGTGCAACATCCTCCGTATGGTTTTCACTTCAGAAACTGCGTCGTTCAGGGCAAAATGTAGGCCTCTAATGAAGGCCCTTATGTTGGTTACAGAAAATAAGCCATTATATCAAAACGTGAAGTCGCGGCAAGTTTAAGGTTGTTAAATCATGTTAATTTTTGTCACCAAGAGTAAAATTATTTTAAAAAAAACAACATTTTCTCTGTAGACACCATTCAATTTCGATCCTTAATAAGTTATGGCTGTATCAACTTCAGGAATATAACATACAGAAACATGTATTCGATTTCAATAAAAAAGATTTATTGTTTGAAGAGGAACCTGCTGGTATATTAACATAAACTCGCTGTCTTGTATGTTTATATGTGCAATAAAGGATGCATTCTTTGAAAACAAGTTTTTTCCCTAATAAAAAGAAATGTTTCACACAAGTCACGACTTTCTGTCTTTACCCATTTAAAATCCTCATTGGTTGTGTTTTGCTTAGACTTAATTGTAAACATTATTACAATAAATATATGATTTGCTAAAGAAAGCGCTGCAGTGGCAGTCATTTGATTTTAAAATAGTACATAGTATTAATAGTGATTTCGTGTTTAAGTAAAGAGTGTAAGAATGGACTCACCACCAAAAGTTCCCTTTCTTTCTTTCTGTTCCCATACGTTGTATCCATTTATCTATTATCAAGTTGTCTTCTTCTTTTCGTAGACTTATCTTCCTCCCGTCTAACTCTGGCTTTGGGTTTCTTTGCAACGCCTTCTCTTTATTTTTTTGCTCTCCCTATAACCATTTATGTTTTTCTCCTCCTGTCTATTCCAGTCCTCTTTACCTCTCACTTACCCCCACCCCTTCTCTCTCTCTCTCTCTCTCTCTCTCTCTCTCTCTCTCTCTCTCTTTCTCTCTCTCTTTCGCTCTGTATTTAAATCACTTTTTCTACATTCTGACTGCCTCACCCTCCCTGTCTCTTCTCGCCCTAAATCATGGGTTACTACTGCAAGATTATCTTGACCAACATGTATTGCAGGATTTTTTTTGCAATTTCATCTTTTTACACTTTCTTCAGCCCATAAAAATCGCCACAAGCTCTATAATCTGTAATCTTTGTCCGCCGTTTTCTCAAAACTACCAAGATAGCGGCCATAAATTAGGGATTATGTTATTACACCAATTTTTTTCGAAAAAAAAATTTTCACAATTTTTATTTAATTTCACCCAAATTAAAGTTCAGTTAAGGCACACACACACAAAATAAAAAAAATACGTTGTTTGACAGCTCATGCCCTTCATTGACAAATATGTAGATCAACTTTAACACACCCTGAAAAAATCGGAAGGCGGAACAAAACATATAATGAAATCATAGCTCGTTCGCTCCCAAAACTCATCTGTTAACTTCAAAATTGAGCAGAGCTAGACTGTACTTTTCGCGTCTTCTTCCACATTTTTAAGGTAAAGGCCGTCTTCTTCTTCTTAAGGTTTTGACCTAAATCTACCTATTGGTGCGGAATTGTGTATCAAAAGTGGTCAAGGTCGTTTTATTTAAAGTGAGTAATATTTTTCCCTATCGTGCTACAGAAAAAGGTGCGCAATCTGCGCGAAGGAATGCGGAAGAGATTGTGTTTCCCAAGTTGTGACGTAGATTTAGGTCATATCCATTGAGGTGAACAGTGCACGACACAGTTCTACCACGGATGCTAACGCTCATTGTGGAGTATTAAACATTCTTGAACTAAATTATCTCCTTTTCTGCTGCTGTTGTTTGAATGGTATTGACAAGCATGAAAGGTCAAGGATACAAAGATACCTAACCTTCAAACACACACTTAATATCAATAATATGTATCATTATAGCGCTTTCCTTTTTTACAACCCCAAAGCGCTTTACTTTGGGTCAAACTGTCACAAAGATAACGATATAGTTGACATTGAAACATATTTGACTTAAGCAAAAGATTATAAAGCAGACATAGAATGAGGGTAGTTAAAAAAAACCCAGTAAAACAACTGTTTCAATGTAAGTGATGACCATGGCTAAAAATAAAACACAAATAAAACGATGTAGAGGGAGATAACTATATCTTGTAGTTAAAAGCAAGCTACATTAGAGAGCTTAATGGTAAACACAAAAGAAAGACGAAAGGTACCTATACAGAGGGTAAAAAAAGTTTTGCTTCTTGTACAACAGCTTTAATGAATATAGTGTCAGGAGTGCTGATAAAAACTTTATAAACAATACTTTCAGATTAGGGGTGATCACAATATACATGTACTTTGGAAAACAAATATGTTTTTAGCCTTTTTAAAGAAAAGTGACAGCGTAAAAATACTTTTCAAAATTTCAAGGAGGCCATTGCATGTTTATGCTCTTTCCCCGAGAGACTTCAGTTTAAAATGAGGTATTACAAATGTGTTCTTTGAACAAGAGCGTAGTGATCTGTTAGGTGTGTATTTTTTCAATTTACGAGTATTGCTAAGATAGGAAGGTGTCTTAAATATGTTTTGACATTTAAAAACAAGAGATGCAATTTTATAGTCGATTCTAGTTTTAATTCGAAGCCAGTGAAATTCATGAAGAACAGGTGTGATAGACATCCATTTAGGTATTCTTTTGACTATTCTAGCAGCATGATCTTGAACTTTTTGTCACCGAGCTATCTTTTTGTCTGGCAACCCTGCAAGTAAAGAATTACAGTAGTCTAGTCTTGATAGAACCAAAGAACACACAAGTTTAGTTGCAGCTTCTCGGGATATGTATTGCCTTATGACTGAAATTCTTCTCAATGCAAAATGACACGACTTGACAATATTGGAGATATGTTGATCTAGTGAGAGCGTTGAGTCTAATGTCATTCCCAGGTTCTTAATGAAACTTTTGAGAATAACATCTTGATCAGAAATACTCGTAGTAATTATAAGGTTTGGTTTAGTTGGGGTTAGAGATCAATATAATCTCAGTCTTGTCTGTGTTAAATTTCAAAATGTTTGACATCATCCAAGATGAGATGTGTTTGAGGCATGAATTCAAAGCTATAAAACATCGGATAATTCATAAGTTTTAACAGATTTATACAGATGAGTATCATCAGCATAGAAGTGATAGTTGAAACCATACTGGTCTATAATCTCAGAGAGCTGCTGTGAATACATCGATAATAAAACTGGACCAAGTACCGATCCTTGCGGCACACCAAAATTAAATGCTTGAATGTTGGACATAGTGGATCTAGCTTTAACTGATTGCATTCTCCCTGGTTTATAAGATAAGAACCAGTTATGAGCAATGTCCTCAATACCAAACGTTTTCATCGATCGGGTCAGAAGTATATGATGATCAATAGTATCGAAGGCTGCGGAGAGATCAAGGAGACAGAGAAGAGTAACGTTCCCAGAGTCACATGACGATAGAATATCAGATGTAACTTTTAGGAGGGCAGTCTCTAGGCTATGTTTGGGTTTGAAAGCAGATTGAAATACTTGCTTTAGATTGTTTTTACTAAGATGGGTCTCAAGCTGGCTAAGTATGACTTTTTTAGAACCTTCGAAAGGAAGGGAAGGTTTGAGACAGGTCGGTGATTATTTAAGATGTTTTGATCGAGGCTAGTCTTTTTGAGGAGTAGTCGAACAATAGAAGTTTTGAAGCACATGGGTACGGTTCCACTCTCAAGAAACTCATTAATATATCTTACTATCGAAAAGAGAGCCGATATTTTCAACAAATAGATCCCAAGGAAGTGGATCGAGCTCACAAAATGCCTTGAACGACGATCTAATTATTTTCAATGAATTGTGGAATCACTGAGGTGAAGTGACGAAGTGGGAGACCACTGAAGGGACCAAAATATGATGGTTGTTGGAATCAAATTGCTCTCGAATTATTATATTCTTTTCTATAGAAAAAGTTACTAAAACTTTCAAGAGTTCTTTAAGTGAAATGTTGTTAGATAAAGTTACACATTTATCTTTTCCAAAAAGATTATCAAAAATGTTATACAACTGCTTACTTGAATCACGAAACGTTATTTTGTCATTTAAAGAATCTCTTTTCTTTAGCTATAATTTTACATAACACGTTTTGCTTGTTCTTGTAAATGTCTTTGTCAATGGCTAGTCTATTTCTTTTCCATTGGCGTTCAGCTTTTCTCTTCCCACGCTTGGTGGCGTGACCTCGAGTGGTATACCACGGAATGTGAAGACAATGAGACACCCGCTTTTGGCGCAGGGGAGCGAATTCATCCAATACCTCAACTAGTGTAGTATTAAAGGCTTCCAAGGACTGCTGGTCTTTCTGTAGGATGGTCTCGTTGAGAAATTTTTTGAAGGTGTTGCGGTTGTCTGATGTAATTTCTATTGGAATGATTATTTATTTTGCCGTGACTGGCTTCTTGGTTTTCAGGTTTAATGAAACGACAGGCATATTTTGTTAACTTCAAGGGTTTGATATTCAGGTTACTTCTATTTACAACGAAGTCCAGCATGATTGTGAAAATGTTGATGTGTTGACTCATTTACATGCTGTGAAAATCCGTATCTTGTACAATGGTCTGTAATTTGATGGAATCAGCGTTGTTCTTTTGTTCAAAGTGTGTATTAAAATCTCCAATGATAAAGATATTTTCTTCGCTGTTGAATATTTCAAGCAAATCAGAAAAATCTTCATAAAAATATGGAGTTCTTTCTGGTATGTATAAAGATGTAAAAAACAAAGATCCAATTTTGAAGTTAAAATATTCGAAGGAAATATTAGATTTTTCGGGTCTTTTGGGAATAACACGCACATTGCGCAAATTAGACTTGTCAACAATGGCTACGCCCCCGCTTGATTTCTCCTGTCACGAACAAACTCCAACGTCGACTCCGGGTGGTGTCATTTCTTTGATTTTTGGTTCACCCCCTTGCTCTCCAAACCAAGTCTCTGTAATGATTACTACATCAGGTTGCCGTTCCAATATCAAGTCGAAAATTTCTATGGTTTCGTTTCTACACGATTGTGCATTAAAATGTAAAACGCCAAAGTCACTGTCAACTTTCGGTTCCAGATTTATGTAGGCTAGGCTGTTTATTTTAAGAGTGTTTATAACTTTCTGTTCTTGTTGTACTTGCTTATTTTAGTTTTTCATAGGTGGTTTAGCTTCAAACTTATTAGTTCTTAAAACTGGTATACGACGGGTGTTACAACCTCTGCAACCCCTCTTCACACTTCACTATTTCAATACGTAGTTTCGGCTCTGGGTATCATCTGTTTTAGTCTTTTTAAATGGGAACATCGATTTCTGAATGAAGGATTTTTTTAACAGATTAAGCCTAGCCCGCGTGTAAAACGTTGTAAGTGGGGCTTTACGGATTCGAGAAAAAAAAATACAAACATAATAGTTATGATAGTAATGGCGGCATTCCAACTTTGCTTACTCATTGTTATTTTAGATCCAAAATCTTTGATATGTTAGCTACTTTAGACAAAAATTATTTCAAGGCAAGATTGTAATAAATTTTCTTAGATTCTAGCCATCTCAATTTAATTACATTTTGACTACTCTATGGGCCTTCATAGATCTAGGATGAGCTAGGTCTAAAAGCTGATAAAACTAGCTCTAAATCTCATATGGGTTTATGATTAGGTAGGTGGTCATATCATTGAAATTTACGCGATTTAGCTCTCAATCTACATAAACATGGCATACACTTTCAGAAATCGGAATAAAACTTGGCACGCAGAGCCTAGATCCATAAGGCTAAAGCGGAAGAAAACATGAGGCGTATAGCCTAAGCAGGAAGAAAATTGGCATCCACAACCTAGGCTAAATCTTGGCCTGATCCAGACTCTAGATCAAGATATCTACGAAATCTAGCTATGATCTGGATATTCAAATTGGTTTCTAGATCTTAGTTAAATTTTTGACAATCTCGATTTTAGAACCAGATCTTATCTCTACTCTACGAAATTCAAGGAACAAACTTGGGAACTGGGCTAAACTATAATTTATTTATGTGCGTTCTTCCACTTGCTATTTTTGTTCGATGTGTGTAAGATGTGGTCTATAGAATTAGGGGAAAAGTGACATTTACGTAAGCTTAGCAGGCACAAACTAAAGGCCCTAAAGCTAAAGTAAGAAGAAACATGACAAGTTGAGCCTAAAATGGAAGAAAAATAGCAACCAAAATCTAAGTTAAATCTTTGCTTTATCCATACTCCAGATCAAGATATCTTCTAGATCTAATTTCAAATCTGAAGTAACTAAAATGACTTCTAGATCTTTATCTAGTTTTTGACAATCTATACAATGTATTTTAGAGCCAGATCTTACCTAGACACTACATAATCCAACAAGCGAAGTTTGAAAGCGGATGAAACCATAACTTGTTTGTGTGTGTGCTTCCGCCTACTATTTTTTTCAAATTGCGTAAAATGCGCCCTAAAAATTAGGTCCATATGACAAGACTGTTTCAGTTTTGCGCGTTCCGTCTTCCTTTGTTACGACCGGGAGGTGAAGGCCGAATTTAAAGTTATCACAAATATTTTCACTTTAGCCTGCTTAAGAAGTTCTCTTATACCAAGATGGTGACTGAAGGTACATTGTCTACTCTATTTATACACAGGAGTTATGTTAGTGAGTGAAATACTAATTACGGTCCCCATCAATCAAATTTTCCTATTTGTCTAGTGTGCGCCCGAAATTCTTTGATATCTTTGAATGTGATTTAAAGAGGGCATTTATGATGGTTAGAGGCAATATGTTTTATAATCCTAGGAGACAAGAGAGGGAGAGGGGGGGGGAAGAAAGGCCAAAAAGAAGATGAGAAGAGACTTAGTGTTTATACATGTATCTTAATGATACAATCAAACTAGTTGCAGTATGGGATTTCAAATATGCTTTTTTGTTGAGTACTACTTTTCAATTAACCACGATAGTGTACATAATGAAGGCGTAAGGAAATGGAGATGAGTCAACCATCACGTGACCTTGCTAAGATTTAGGTCAGCCCCATTCATCTTTCAATGTTAGGGATCGTTCACAAACCATGTGGACAGCGAGGGGGGAGGAGGGTTTGCAAAATGTCCACACCCTGTCCACAGAGGGGGAGGGGGGTCGAGCAGTTTGTCCACGTGGACAAATGTGAACTATTGTGGATAAAAACAGTGCTGTAAGAATTCAATGATTTATAATTTAATGGTTTTGTCTCTTTACATGCAACTGATCATGGTAGATAATCATAACTAAACCAGACTATTTTGATTTTATATACACATTGTAACCTCCCTTGCTGGTAGTAGAACTCTCTTGTATCAAAGGAAAGCGTACTATAGAAAACTTTTGTTTATGAAGCATATTTGTCCACGCCCTTGTCCACAGGGGGGGGGGGG
>BMAT01006857.1:160079-178578 GCA_019649035.1 Elysia marginata
TATCATCTATCTATCTATCTATCTATCTATCTATCTATCTTTCTATCTGTCCTTCTATCTATCTATCTTTCTATCTATCTATCTATCCTTCTATCTATCTTTCTATCTATTTATCTTTCTATCTATCTATCTCCCATCTTTGACCTCCCTGAGTTGCCGTGTGGACCAGCATAGCTCTCTGCTCACCTCACGGCAAGATTGCGCAAGCTGTGGTGCAAGCGGACTGCTCGCTGGGGTGGAACCAAGTTGTGGATGCGCAGCAGTCTTCACAGAGAGACTGGTCCAATGTACCCTCGCACGCCAGGATCTTAGCTGCCTCTGGTTCACACAGACAGTGAGGAAAACATATGATATAGTATACAGTACATGTATAATGCTTGGGTTTCATTGAAAGGCAAATTAAAAATTTTTCTAATAATGGCCTATGACCCAATAATTTTTTATCTCTGAATTTAAAGTAGGAAAAAACTCTAGAGTACTTAAAAGACGACAAATTTTGATCTGAACTAAAAATCAAGCCTTTTCTGGATCTTATGCCACAATTTTGTTTATAGATTATACATCGACTTTTAACACTATCGTCCCTGGAAAACTATATAATAAACTAGTAAATAGAATTACAATTCCCTACCAGCATCTGTAACTGGATATTAGACTTTTTACTTAACCACCCACAAGTTCTCAGCATTGGAAACATTTCATCGCCAGTAATTGTTCTTAATACAGGTACACCTCATTATCCCCTAAGCTCTACTCAATTGTTACTCATGACCGCAAAGCAGAATTCCCTGAGCGTTCTCTAATTACATTTGCAAACATAATTTGACTGAATTGTTTGATAATATCAATGAAATTAATCTTTAAGACAAATTTAATCAACCGTTAAATGGTGTAGTAAAAATAATTGAAAACTAAGTAAAGGTGTTAAAAACTTTAAAAAATCGACTTTCGAAAGGGAGAGGTTCCACCACCCCCATTGGCAATAGCAAGGGACACAGTCGAACTAGTTGATTCAATCATGTATACTGGCACCATCCTGTCTAGCACATTAAGATGAGAAATGAATCGTAACAACATACATGTAAACAAAAAAGGCATGACAGCTTATGAACTTTTCAAGAAAGCTTAGAACCTTTAAGTTTAAGAAGATGACACTCGTTAATTTTTACGGAGCTATTGTGGATAGCATCTTAACTCAATCGATTCTCGTTCCAATTGATAGGGCGGCAAAATAGGATATTAAAAGTCTGAACTTAATTGTCATAAACACACAAAAGTTAATTGGGTTGAAGCTACCATATCTTGAAATTGTATTTGAAGAAAAAATGTCAGCAAGAACAGCAAAGGCCTTGGAAAATGGCACCCACCTAGCAATAAAGTATTTTGATTTACCAATAGCTTGTTTCCACAAGCCGTAAAGCAATTTAATGGTACATTATTAGACCTAAGAGATTATTTTAATTGACTCTGTTGGGAAATGAGAGGCACACTTTAGGAGGGGGTATTATTTAAAGGAATGGATACTGAGTGAAACTGATAGACCATAGAGAGAGAGACGGAGAGAGAGGAAGAGCGAGATAATGAGAGAAGAATGCATGAGTGGGTGTCTGCGAGAGTGATAACTTTTTTTCTCTTTAAAATTAATAGTGTGCTGCACTATAATATTCATAATGTTAGAACCTGTCAGACTGACTGAAAAGATGTTATTTTCAATACATCTACTTATGTAGATATGAATTGATTGAAAAAAATACTTGAACTGAATTCAAATGAATAGATATATAAGATATATGAGAGGAAAAGAGTAAGCAAATATAGAGCGAGTATCTTTGCTTCTTTTATCCTCTGAAACTATCTGTAGAGAAAAGTGATACGCCAGTTAAATTAAAAACTTGTTAAACACCACCCTACCAACAAGTTTATGAAGTGCTCTTACATACATGAATACACGATAGAAAGAGAGACACATTCCAGCCGTATGGCCATTTACACCTTCAGTAAAGCCGTCGGATCTTTGTTTCACCATTTATTGGTAGACAATAAAAGCATGACTATAAATGGGAAGCAACGAAGAAACGTTGAAATGCTAATGACAGAACAAAAATTCATTGTACTGGATGTTCTGATGGCTGGTTCGCCCTTTCACTGACTTCATGGTATAAGTCAAAAGGAATGCTGCTTGTTGAACTCATTTGGATAGGCAGGAACGAAATAGTGGCATATAATTTTTTCTAATTCTGATTCAAACATAAGATAGTTTGATTTTTAAAAATGAGCTTACCAAACTTTGCGCGCGCAATCAGCATTTCAGACTTTTTTTTTAAATATAAGTCATGTATCACCTCGCAGCCTTATTTTCTTTACACGAGTTCGTGCTTGTGTAAAAACACAACGTTAAAAAGGCCTTTTTTATTTAGCCTAAATTATTTAGAATTCGAGGCTGTGATGTGAACATGTGGGGTGTAAATGCTCCACACCAAGTGTTTACCAACGCTGGTTTGTCATTGATATATCTTTGTATACCAATAGTAAACAAACGTAGTTCCACCATGAGGTCTAAATGGGGCTTAATGAAGGGATATTTGGCTCACCTTTTTGCAACTCCTCCCAGAGACCCCTCTTGTCAGGGTTTGCCCACGCACAGGCAATCATAGCGATGAGGAATAGAGCGAAAAGGAGTTTCATGGTGCTAGATTTAGAGTACTCTGGCTGAAAAGAAGGAACGAAAAGCAAAACATAGAAACGTTAACTTTGATGAACGACGTGAATTATTCAGTATAAATAATATTTAATAATCTCTACTCCCTCTTTTCCTATTGTTATTATTGTTTCGTGTTTGACTTTATGAAGAGTATTGAAGTTGAACGCGCATTTGAGCTACAATAAAAAACAAACTGCCTTGATTAATATCCATTAAATCAGATAGTGTAACAAAAAGTCTTGGGTCTATTGTCTGTGATCATAGACAGAGTATTTTTAAACACACCATAAAACATAAAATTGCTGTGAATTTTATTTGATAGTATATAGCTGTCACATAGCATCGTACTGCATGTTACTTTTTAAAATATAAATTTGCATAGGTTGACTAAAAAGTATCACCCTCAAAACCTGTCGTTTGTGATACAGGTCAAAGTTCTATCTCTGCCAGACCTTATAGCATTTGATTACTGATGTTCATTTGTGATCGACTTAACACTTTGTTATCACAGAAAAAAAACTTTGTCTACCACCGCAAACGACAGAATACAGACTTTTTGTCACAGTCTAATGTAGAAGTGTTTGTTTTAAATTTTATCCACAACTATTTGCTTTCACCGTTAGAGGCAATAATCCAAAGTCGCACCTAAACACGAAGTTTCATAATTACGGGCACATTATATCTGAAAGGCCCCTTGTGGTGAGCAGGGAAAAAGGGGGGCTTCATAGATTAAAAAAAATATTTCTGATAGCAGCACAGTTATCCTGATTTTGGAAATCGTATATTATGAGCAGCTGACAGATCGTAAGTAGTGTATGCGTTAACTAGATATCAAT
The DNA here is from genome assembly GCA_019649035.1 of Elysia marginata. Lineage (NCBI taxonomy): Eukaryota > Metazoa > Mollusca > Gastropoda > Plakobranchidae > Elysia > Elysia marginata. The sequence continues at coordinate 163,617 of BMAT01006857.1, forward strand.
AAATGATTAATGAATTACAACCGTGGCAGTGTAAGAGAAATTCACTGTATTTACTGCTCTAGGTATTCTAGTGTAGGAGCTGATATAAGTCGGTGACGAAATTTGATGGTTTAAAATTAAAATTATGTAGCTGTTTCAGTGTCATACCAAATTTAGAAAACTTTTTTGTAGTTCAAGTACAACACAGTTCGCTGTTTAGAGAACAATAAATGAATAAATTGATATAATGTATTGTTGTGTATTTTCCTTTCTAAAAGTCATAAAAATAAGCTTGTTAAACTTCAAAAAATCTGTTGAAGTTTTTTAAATCCATGTTAGAACTTAAGTCCTGTCTTTCCTAAAACACAAATATGCTTTCTCAAAAATGTTGAAAGCAGCTGCATGGAAGCCTGTGAACAAAAACTGTTTAAAACATTTAACGAAATATACAAAACTATTGTTTGCAATAGCATTATCTTCGCGTTTACCTGGTTTGAGAGAAAGATAGCCTCGTGGAGCATCCAAGAGCTTTTTATACTTTTAACCGCCTACCCAATCAGTAAAGTCGTGAGGGAATGACGTTTTCTCAGATCCGGCAAGCTCTGCAGCCTAGGAAATCCAACTTCTGTCTGGCTCATGCCGCGCTGAACATTACCTAATCTTGGGTTACGTAGAAAAGTGCAGATAGGAAACTGAAGTTTGAAGATAAAATCTAAAGGCTGTCATTTGGCTTGGCCTCTATACTCCTCTTTCGGAGGTCGTTTAGGACCATACCATACAAAGAAGATGCAGTTTGATTTACCTTTTTTTTGGACATTAAAAACCTAGACAAACCTTATTTTAACAAAATTCTCTTTCTACAAGCTGCATATGGTTTTAACCGAATGTTTACTGTAAAATTTAAAGTAAGATCATAAAACATCTATGAAAATTTTGTTTCGGGCTGTTCGATGTAGGATGTGCGTCCACAGCGTTAATCGCGTGAAAGGGTCTTAGATACTTTTTAGATTTTCAAATTTATGCAAAAATGATAGTAACTGTTATCGATCAATGTAGAATAGTCATCTTAGAAAAAATGAACAATCAAATTTTAATATTTTTTTTGGTTGCTAGTGATAGTGGAGACGTCCATCTCGGATTTTCCTTGACAAATTTGTTGATTTTCAAAATGTCACACAGTTTATTTGAAATCATATCAAATTTGCTGTTGACCACAAGATAATATCTCTACAGTCACGTGGGTGGTTTTTTTTTTTTTGCCGAGCCAGAAATCTAGACATGACCTAATCACCAGCAGATGAAAATGATAGAGACTGATGAGAACCAGGACTTAGATCTAGATGTACATTTCAACCTGCCCTTACAAATCAAACGCCAACAAAACCAGACTTGGCTGTACTAGATAATAACCATAATAATAATAATATAATGATAATAATATATTGAATTTATATACAGCGTATCCATATCAATTCAGTTTGCTCTATGCGGTTCACAAATGGATTGATATGGATATGGATTATAGTCTTCCATCGCCGGAGGCAGTCTCAAGACTTTACATATTTCCCCCAGCAGGCCAATTAACACCAAAGCAAATTCAACTCATTTTTCAGAGCATTACAGCACGGCTGCCTATTAGGCGCTCATATACTAACATTCTACAAATTTCAAGCACTGCCTATAGCCAGTACCCATTTTACAGGTGGACTGAGGAAATGTGGGTAAATTGCTTTCCTAAAGCAGCCACAACATGCGTCGTGGTCGGGAATCGAACCCGCGACCGCTGGATCACAAGTCCGACGCGCTAACTACTGAGCCACACTGCTCCACTAATAAATACAGTGATATTCACGACAACATGTATACATTAAAGTGTATCTAACGTGACAAATCAAAAGGAGTTACAGGTTTAAAATGAATACTTAGAAATATGCTTGCAGAAAAAGATAGTGTTTTAACTGTTTCTTAAACAGTTCTATTGATTAAGCTTCCCTGATGGTTAAAGGGAGTGAGTTCCAGACAGTTAGTCCAAAGCAGAAAAACGAGCGTTGACCATAATCCTGCAGTACTTCAGAACAAGACAGAGACAATGAGATTATATAGCTTGTCTTGATCTCATCAAGAAAGCAAGTGGGGTAGTTGGGATAGACAAAACGAGATTGACAAACAATGCAAAAATAAAAGTCTGAAAAAGACAAGACAAATATTACACAGAGTTTTCGGATTTGATGGGGGTTTTTTTGTAGCTCAAATATACAGCTTTATCCACTCAATGAATGACATCAAATCTCATAAAATAATACGCTTAGCCACGGATCGAGCACAACCCTACAAAAACATTACTAATAGAAAGTTTATGTTTCCAATCGGAAGTAAAGGATGAGGCTTAAAGTTTTTTGTCATAGAAAATGTTTTTACACACTGACAATACTCCAACTATGCTGAATCTTTTTGGATACATACATTTGTACCCTAAGAAGTAACATTTCCAGTTATGATGCAAAACAGATTATATATCATGTTTTATATCAACCAAGCACTGATGGACAATGGGCTCAGAATACTTGTACTTAAAGCAAAAAGCTTCAAATAAAGAGATAGATCTGTCTAGATCTTGACGTAAGATTCAGCACGGCAAACTTCTAGTGAGGCCCAACATACTGCCAAAAACAAAATAAAGTTCCTAGGTCTTCTACGATTTCTTGTTAAATTCTACAATAAACATTCCGTTAAAACCATTTTATTATGCAGATTGTAAAAGGAGAATTTTGTTAAAATATGTTTTTTTTTTTAATTTAGAAAAGTACCGAAAAAAAGGAAACCGAACTGCATCTTCTTTGTATTCTATGGTCCTTAAAGATCTCCGAAAGAGAAACATAGAGATCAAACCAAGTGACTTTCCTTCAAACTCAAATTTCCTATCTGCAACGCTCCACGTAACCCAAGATTAGGTAATGTTCAGTGCGGTCTGAAGCAGACAGAAGATGGATAGGCCTATATCCTTGGCATCAAAACTTGCCGGATCTGAGAAAACGTCATTCCCTCACGACTGCACTGATTGGGTGGACGGTCAACACTATAAAGGTTCTTGGGTGCTCTCAAGGGCTCTATCTTCCTCTCAAACCAGGTAAATGTGGTGATAGGGCTATTGTTAGGGCTATTGTTCATACTAGTTTTGTTTTAATCCGATTATATTTCATCAAACGTCTTAAACAGTTTTGGTTCATCGGTTTCCATCCAGCGGGTTTCAACATTTTCAACAAAGTACAATTGCTTTCTACAAGAGACAAGACTAAATTTCTCAGATGGATTTTATAAATTTCAACAGATTTTCAAACAGTTTAAGTACTTTACTGTTCAGAAAAATTTTCAAGAAAAAAAAAACACACAAAACAACACATTATATTTCAAGTTATTCATTTATTGTTAATTAAACTGCGCTGTGCTTTAACTGCAGATAAGCCTCTTAAGTTTGGTTTAATATTCGGTTTAACACTGAAACAGCTACAGTAATTTTTAAACCATCAAAGTTCGACACCGGCTTATATCAGCTCCTACACTCGAATACCTAGAGCAGTAAATGCGATGATTCTCTCTTAGACTGCCACTGTTGTGAGTCTTTATTCACGTCTTAACGCATACACGACTTAAGAAAAATATTTTTCAAGTCCAGAAAGCCCCCCTTTCCTTTTGCCCATCATAAGTTCTTTGTGCTTTGGCACATAGGTGCCTTTCAGATGAAACGTGCCCATAATTATAGTACTTAAGTGTTAAGGTTCGACTTTGGATAGCAGTTTATGAAGATGAAAGCAAATAGTTAATTATATAAAACATATACTTTTATATAAAACTGTGAAAAAAGATCTGGATTCTGTCGTTTGCGGTGAGAGGCAAAGCATTTTCTGTGATAACAAAATATTAATGCGATGGCTAGAGAACATCAGTATTCAAATTCCATAGAGTGTGACAATGGACTATATTTTCACTCGTATCACAACCAACAGGTTTTGAGGGATAACATTGAAATAATTGTAGTCAATCTACGCAAATTTTGTTGAAAAGTAATATGCGAAAATGTCAAATAATGCTGTTTAACATTATAAATCATCAAGTAAAATTTAGAGCACTCTTATTTTTTCTGGTTTATTTAAATTGTCCATGACCACATACAATAGACGCAAGACCTTTTGTAATTTTCTTAAGTACAAGATTGATTTACTGTTTTTTTTTATCATGGCAGTTTTTTTTAGCTCAAACGCGTGTTAACTTAAATCCTTTTCATTTACATAAGTCGAACATAAAAGAACAATAATAGGAATAGTAAAAGAAGCAGTAGGAGTTAGTAAATGGATTGAGTACTACCATAAGTGCCATCTGACTATGTATTGGGCTGCCAAGCTTTTTAGAAGACACTGTAAAATATCGAATAATTCACATCGCTCATCAAATTATTCGATGTTTTTCTTTTCGCCCCTCTTTTCCAGCCTGAGTACTCTAAATCTAGCACCATGAAACTCCTTTTCGCTCTATTCCTCATCGCCATGGTTGCATGTGCGTGGGCACACCCTGACAAGAGGGGTCTCTGGGAGGATTTGCAAAAAGGTGAGCCCAATATCCCTTCATTAAGCCCCATTTAGACCTCATGGTGGAACTACGTTTGTTTACTATTGGTATAGAAAGATACACCAATGAGAAATCAGCGTTGGTAAACACGTAATGCAAAACACTTACACCACATATGTTTACACTAGGAACTCGAATTCTAAATAATTTAGGCTAAATAACACAGGCCTTAACAACGTGTTGATACACAATCACGCACTCGTAAAAAGAAAAAAAGGCGGCGAGGTGATACGTGGCTTATACTTCAGAGAAAGTCTGGAATGCCGATTGTGTGCGCAAATTTTTCTCATTATTTTTGGTACACTCATTGGTTTGAATGAGAATTTTAGAGAATTAATTATATGCCATTATTTTGTTACCGCCTAACCAAAATAAGTTAGAAAAACATCTCGACTTTTCGCGTATAGGATGGGGTGATTGAACGTGCGAATTAGCCATCAGAAAGTTAAGAACTCTGAATATTATGTTTAATCCCCTGTATTTCGGTTCTTTGCTGTATCCGATTTATAATCATGCTTTACCTGTGTACCATGTACCAATTAATGGTGGTACGAGAAACCTAGGTGTTTACCATACATGATGTAGGTATGAATGACCTTAAGGCTGGAATGTGTTTCTCTTTTTAAATCGTGCATTCAAGTTATTATGGGAAGGGTGATGTTTAACGACTTTGTAATTTAAAACTGGCGCCTCACTTTTCGCTAAGGAAAATTTCAGATGAAAAAAGCAGCAACTATACTCGCTCTCTATTTGATGACATCGCAATCGAGTTTAAAGTACACTCAAAACATGACATATAATCCATATATGTCACACTCGCGATCTTTAGTATCCCTTTTTCTGAATATAAATTATGCTTTGTATTGATAAGTTTGTACGTAAATCTTGTAAATGTAATGGTCATGTTTCTTCATAGAATCGCGCAGCATGTATTAATCTTCCTTATTATTATTATATTTATTTTTTCCTCCTCGTTCATATCTAGATTTCTTTTAAAATCTATATTTTTTTACTACGCATATAAAGTCATACAACAGATGGTTTTAGTCGCTTTTCGGTGACTCCCCAGGAGGCTATTGATTTTTTTTGTTCAGATCATAATGCCCTTATCCTTCACGCACTCTGGAGATTCTTCCAACTTTAATTCAGAGATAATTGCGGGCTCAACTTCCATTATGTAGTTAAGAAAAATGGTTAAAATTGTCTTTCAATGAAACCCACACAGTATATTGTATAATAATATTTTCATCACTCTCTGTGCGAACCAGAGGCATCTAAGATCCTGCAGTGCGAGGCTACACTGGACAAGGCTGTGTGTCTAGACTGCTGCGCTTCCACAACATGGATCCACCCCACCGAGCTGACCGCTTGCAACACAGCTTGCGGCATCTTGCCGTGAGGTGAGCAGAGAGCTATGCTGGTCCAGACAATCACTCCAGGGATATCAAAGATGGGAGATACATAAATGACACAAACATAGATAGACAGACAGGTGGGATAGATAGAAAGGTAGATAGATAAATAGACACACAGGGGGGAAAAGAGAAAGACAGAGACAGAGGAATGCTGAATAATAATAATAATAATAATAATAATAATAATAATAATAATAATAATAATAATAATAATAATAAGAAGAAGAAGAAGAAGAAGAAGAAGAAGAAGAAGAAGAAGAAGAAGAAGAAGAAGAGGAAGAAGAAGAAAATGATCCTAATAATAATAATAATAATGATAATAATGATAATAAACATAATAATAAAATGATAATTGAAATAATAATAATGATAATAAACATAATAATAAAATGATAATTAAAATAATAATGGTGATAATAATAGACGATAATAATTAGAAGAAGAAGAAGAAGAAGCAAGGATAAATCCAAGCCGTTGTTACAACATAGAACCAATGTCACCTTCGTCTCTTGTCTCATCAAATCACGCTGGAGTTTCACAGTTTAAGGTGGTTACTCCCGGAGGGCGGCGAATGTGCCAATAATGATCGAGGAACAGGTGGCCATCTGAGATCACTGTTGATAATGCTTATTATCGCGTGTGGTTATTGTTATTAGTGTCTTGCGACATAGGAAAAATATCCCTGCAATTAATTGGTCAACAAAGAAGGACAAAAACTGACCACCAGTGATCATCGTTGAAATGATTTGATATTTAGATCTGCACACGGACAAATTTTGTTTGCTACCGGTCTGTTATAAATGTTAGTACTCGTCAGCGGTGTCCAGTCTTTTTAGCCTGCATCTTTCCATCAGTCATCATAGAAAGAATTGTCAACTGGCTAGTCATAAAATATTACATGCGCAGATTTAAAAAAAATTTTCCACCATATTTGAATTAGTTGTCTTGTTAAAAAACTACAATACTTAAAAATCCAATGTAGTAACAAATTATAATCATGAATAATCTCGAGGAGAAAACATCAGTGTGATTTATGGAATGGTTAATTAGATCGGACAATAACTAGCTGCGAATAACAATCCCCAAAATAAGATGTTTCTTAGGACAATCAACGCAAGAAAACTAGATTCTAAGAGCATGTGGAATGATAGGAATATCCTCTGAAACAATACCAAGTGGACAAATTTTAAAGAACGTGACCACAACGCAAACCAGGACTGACTGGGAAAAGCTGAATGCAAAAAAGTCTCCGAAAATTGTTGCTAGACTCGTTGAGATTTATCGTATATCAACTTTTGCAGGCGAAATCATACACCCTTTGCATGGGATGAAACTGCTAGTGATCTTTGAGATCCAAAATACCCGTCAATAAATGTAATAACGAATGTGATTCATTTGGTTCATTGTATCGTGTCTCTTACTACCCACCCCCTCTTCTCGAGGAAACAACATCAACAACAAAATAAAACACACTGAAATATGTGTGTTTCAACACACGACATAACAAAATCACAACTGCGATCTGTATAATCTAAAAGTGAGGGTAAGAAAAAAAGTTGTAATCTTGTATGTCTCTCAATTTCGGGATCGATCACGCTATGCTGAAAAGGCTTACCTATGAAGGATAGATATAACAAGGTTACAATATTTCAAAGCTTAAATCGATATTTAAATTCTAATTATGGCGTTGATAATTGAAATTAATATATGTAACTACATATGAACACTTTAGGTCATATTGCATTCGTTATGTTTTTACTCTCCTGTAAAAGAGGTCCGATTTCATATACGAGGTGAACGACTTTTACTGATAAAGAGAAACAGGCGAACAGACAAACATAAACAAAGATGGGTGTATATAAGGATAAAGAAAGAAGATTACAAGCGCTGACGCACTTAAAGGCAAGACATAGGCTTTGCTTTTGGGAAACAGAACAGTTTGCTAGCAGAGCAAGTAGATCTAGCTTAGTCCGTTAAGTGTTGGGAAGATACTTTTTGCAGCTGCGTCCTTAATTCTGATCGATCTAAAAATAGTTTGACAAGGTATACACGAATACAGACTTGTCAGCAATGTTTATGCTCTTAGCCAAGCGGAAACTGAGTTGACAGAATCAAAAACATCGGTGTCGCCAGTAGACAAAGTTCAATAGTTATAGTCCGCTCTATGGCCTATTCTAAAGCCTATAAGATTGTTCTTTTATTACTTACACAGTTAATAGAATGAGAGTTATGATCAGGTAGCGGCCAAACTCTAAATCTAATGTCTTGAACAAAATAAAGAGCGGTCTCCTCACGTCTTGTCCTTGGAAAAAAAGGTACTTAAGTTCGACTGATGCCTCTTAGACCACCTAATGCACAATTACTTTTGTTTTAATTTTACATTTTGCTTCATCACACGGTTGGCGTGTGACTCAACAACGCTTGGGTTTAACTTTTCATAGAATGAAAAATGTTTTATCACACATTTCCAACATAGGTCAAAACGCAATTTGTGCGCGGACAATTTTACCTCTCCTTTCAATTTTTTAGAAAAGCTTTTCTATACAAAAAAGTCTCAAAAGTGATGATAAGGATTAATGTAACTACACTCTCCTAAATACATTTCTCTTCTTTTCAGATTCTTTTCAAGGAATCATTACAAAAGGAGGATGAAGAGGCAAAAAAAAAAACCGCATCAGGGGGATACGTTCAATGAATAAAATTTCATAAACGAGATATATCTCTTGTTTTCCCATATTTGTTATCTTGTTCAGAGTCTAGTGAGAAGGTATCAGCACCATACATATAATAATTTTTGGGACTTTATCTTCCTTTTAACATAGAAATATGAATGGGGCTGACCTTAATCTCAATAGGATCACGTGATGATAAGCTGATTACCCTTCCTTGTTGTCCTTTAACATCATGGTAGACTGCACATCTCTTGTGTGGCGGAAAAGAAAAAAAAAACTTTCCGATGTAAACAAATGCTCTTGGAGTACTTTTGATACCCAATGATGCACCTATAAGGATGATCGCATGGTATGTAAAGGTCAGCGTCATTTAGAAGAAGGAGAAAAGAAATAGAAACCATGGTTAAACTATGAATTATATACAGATTTTAATATAAACTTCCATGATTATTTTAAGATTAGTGTTCCACAGAAAAGCATATTTGAAGTCCATCCCGTAGCTAGTTTGATTATGACACAAGTGCATAGCAATAAGTCTTATTTCATCTTTTCGGCCTTTCTCTCCGTCTCTCTTTCTGTCTTGTTATCTCATAGGATTATAAAACAGCTTCTTCTGACAGTCTTCAAATATCATTCAAAGATATAGCATAATCTGAGGCGCACAAGATAACTAGGAAAACTCAATCGATAGGGACCGCAATTAGCAATGAAGTCACCAAAATAACTTCTATGTATAAAAGTAGTAGAAATTGCAGCCTCAGTCGCCATCCTTGTATAAGAAAACTTCTTAAGTATAATGAAAGTATTTATAAGTTCAAATTCGGCCTTCATCTTTAGGTCGTTACAAAAGAAGAGCGGACGCGGAAATTAATAAATTTTTTTTCTGCGTATGGACCTAATTTTTTAGAACGCATTATACACATTGTGGAAAAAATGGTAGCCGGAAGAACACACTTCGCCCGCTTCCACACTTTAGTTTTTAGTTTATGCAGAATCTAGGTAAGATCTAGCTCTAAAATCTAGATTGTCAAAATTTTGACTGACATCTAAGAATCAATTAAGATTATTTTGATTTAGAGCTAGATCTAGAAATATCTTTATTTACAGTCTGTATAAGACCAAGATTTAGCCTAAGTTTTAGGTTCGAGTTTCTTCCTGCTAAGGATCTATTCAAACTGTATAGTGAATACATCATGCACGTAGCGAAATTAGATGAAGTTGAAACAGGAAATAAAACAGGCGGCAATCTCTTAAACAATTCACGTTATGCCGACGACACAACAGAGACCTTTAGCACACGCACCGTGTCTCAATACGCGTACGTGAAAATCGGGAAAGCAGATTGAGGAAACTATGAAAATAATGAAACCAGTTTCTAAAAATAGACCCACAGACGTTTGCATCATACTCACGCGTTGCTGCTTAAAGTCTGTAATGCCCCGACACAGACGCAAATACCCGTGACCAATGGAATCTCGCGCGCCATATTGGTGTGGGTTGGGATTGTAAACGCCCTCTTGTCTAACACTACAGTTGATCTCTTTATCAATGATTAAATTTACCACTTTAGAGTTAGACTCTTCCACTAGATATATTGGAATAAATTCCTATTTTCATAAATCTAATAAGCATTATCCTTAATCTAGATATCTAGATCTAGATCATGTAGAGCTAAATCTAGATCTATAGGCCCTATAGAATATAATATACAGAATTAGAGGCAATTTCTATACTATCGGATTCCAGGAGAGCTAGATCTAGAAATCAATTTAAAAAATTCATTTGGTATTTTGCATGATTTGGATTGATCTGTAATAGATATTAGCATTTGATGTAAAGGTATAGTAATGTATAGGGGGTGTTAGTTGACATGAAATGTTGTGAAGCGCCAGGATTGTTATAGGGACAGAGAATGGGAACTTGGATTTTATTACATCTAGGACTACAGTTTGCGGGTGTTTTAGTACTAAAGGTCTATCAATTGTTGTTTTTTTCCCATTTATTAACGCAAGCCTAAATAGATAAAAAAAATTCTAGGTCTTTTAAGAGGAAATCTATTTCTAGGCATACTTTTTTAAAATTAAAGATATTTTCAAATAACCTGCGCGCGATTTTTCATATCATAGGGGCCTAGTCTTGTAGCTAATTTTCTAACATCGATTTGCCCTTCTTTCCTTTTCTTGCGTCTACGGTCTGCCGCATAATTATGCTTATTTTATGCATCGAATATGATTTATTGAGTATTCTTTTTTCATCCTACTAAAGAAAAAAAATAAGACCCTGCCCAGATACTACTGAACCATTACATAAATTTATCGCAAAAACAATAATGAAATAGCCTGAAAGATTAAGTTTTGCTGTTTGAGGGAGGCGCACTGGTTAATTTAATACTACTTCATGTAGTAGAATAATGCTGGGCCTCTATGCCTAGGCAGGGGAGTTTGCCGCAGCCCTTCACACAAGAAGATGGCGGACTACCTCGTCTCATCGTCATGCGAGCTGCGCGGGCGGCCAACAAAGCGGGAGAGGGGAGAACTGTCGCTGTTCTGGATCTAGTTAACTAATAGGGGAGTTGTTAAAATCTTTTCGACGACACCACATAACTAGCCGAAACTAAAGAAGGTCTCCAAAAAATCCTCAAAAATGTTAAGGATTCTAGTGTAAAATATGGACTATATCTCAATTTAAAGAAAACAAATGTCATGGCAACCGAAGAGATTACCGAATTTAATATTGACAATGAGAAAGTAGAAATTGTAAATGACTTCATATTCCTTTGTTCAAAAATTCAGAATACTGAAACATGTGATGGAGAGATTGTAAGCCGCCTAGCCTTAGGATGAGCAGCGATGAGTGGACTGACAAAAATATGGAGAAGCAAAGACATTGAAACAAAATCCAAAATTCGGTAATGTGAATGCATTCGTGTTCCCTGTGACAATGTATGGGTGTGAATCATGGACAATGAGACAGTCTGAAAGGAAGAAGATCGATAGTTTCGAATTGTGGTGTTGGAGAAGACTACTACGTATACCATGAACAGCAAAACCAACAAATTAATGTTTCAATTTTGGAAGGGATAAAACCGGCTCAATCTTTAGAATCTCTAATTGTGGAACAAAAACTTTCGTACTTTGGACACATAATGAGAAAACAAAACAGTCTCGGAAAAACAATTATGCTTGGGATGGGAAAAGGTGGAAGAAGACGAGGACGACCGTGCATGCGATGGAAAGATGACATCAAGACAGTGACGGGACTTACACTCTCAGAACTGGTCAGGGCTGCGGAAAACCGTGACTATTGGAGGCAGCTGATCACGACAATCACCAGAAGTCGGCCACGACTTGATGGGACAAGGTGACAAGGTGAAGGATCTATTGATCACGATTTCTTCTGTTTCAGCTTGAGGGCCTCTAGGCTCTGAGTGTCAAGTTTCTTCCATTTTTAAGGTGAAGGTCATTTTCAGGTTAATGGAGAGCTAAAATAAGGTAAATTTCAATGAACGCCTACCTAATGATTAGCCCATATTAGTTCTAGACTTAGTTTTACCATCTTCTAAAACTAGCTTGTCCTAGATCTATGTGGGCCCACAGATCCTTACCTCGGCTCCAATAACGTCTATATCTAGGTCTAAATAAAGCGACGCAGTTAAAATTTAACATAAACCTAAGCGAATTTCCAAATTTATTTTGTCCATCCGAATTGTGAAAGGTCTTTCGCATCGTGTTAATCAATCTAACGTTTAGACTGTTCTTATACATTGTTGTTAGAATTCGACTTTTTGTGTCTAGATGTAAAACGTCTAGTGTTTTATTATTTTAGATTTGGCGCTATATAAGTGTTTATTTTAAGCCTATCATTATTAATGTTACTAGCTGAATATCCCGGTCTACGAACGGTGAAGAACCTAGATTAACACATCTAAAATTTTGAAATGAGTTGTAAAACAACCTTTAAAAGTTTTTTTTTTCTTTTTGCTCTTCGCATGTCGATTTATCACCGTAAGTCTAAAAGAAATTATTTTCATACCCTTGTCGCGTCCTCCATCCCTCCCCCCCCCCCTCTCTCTCTTTTGTCGGTCTTTCTATCCCTATAATTCCTCTCTTCTTTTTCCCCTTGTCAAACTCTCAATTAAACTTAAACAGTCTGTGTAAAATATACAGCTCCCTAATTTCAAAATTTCTAATTCACTTGTCTAGATATGGATATATCTACATAATCTAAGAGTCTAGTTATTACAATTTTTACGCAATTCTGTGTAGACTAGATTTTAGCTATCTATAGCCAATAAATTAGTGATTTTGGTCGAGAATATCTAGATTTTAGATTTCATCTTTTCTAGATTTAATACAGACATATTTTTGTTAGATAAGTTTATAAAGGAGGTATTATAAAGTCTACATTAGATTCGCAAATAAATGTTTCATACTAACATCTAGATCTGAAGTTTTAGGAGAAGGATCTAATCTAGATGAAAACATTTCTAGGATCTCATGGAGATTTTGCATTAGTGTCTTGATGTAGATGTAGATTAAATCAATCTAGATTTCATTTATGATGTCTTTGACTCAGTTTTCATTGTCCTCTTTTCTAGATGAAAACTCATCCTTACCTTGATTAAATTTAGAGGTTTTTTTTTTGCCATTCTGCATAATACTCTAATGCTTTTATGTCATTTTGTTATTTGACTTTTTGTGCATCTACATGTTATCACAAGTTTACATAAGTCATACGTATACGTTTCATTATCATACAATAAATTTCAAAGGGATGCAAAAGACTCATCAGCTTAAGTTGTCTACCTGATCACGATCATAGAAATCACCACCACCACTATCATCATCATCATCATCATCATCATCATCATCATCATCATCAATGAAATCACATTTTTGAGCACCTCCTGGCAAAGCTGTAGCAGAGCCTCCTTTCTCTACACTTCTATAGTATGCTCGTCTCTCTCTTTCCTCGAGTTGCCTTAATTCAAACTAATTTTAAAGTTTATTTAAAGTTTTACTTTAGGAGTATTTAGGCTAGAAGATACTTGGCGCCTAGATTAGACCTAGAAGTCTAAAATTATTATTCTTACCTAAATCTACGCCATAACTTGGAAAACATCGATCTCTTCCGCCTTCCTTCTTGCAGATTGCGCATCTCTTTGAGTTGCATGATAGGAAAAATATTACGCAGTAAAAAACAAACTCTATGGCCACTTTTTATATACTGTACAATTTCGCATTAACAGGTAGATCTAGATCAGAACCATTTTGGTTTGTTTAGATTTAAAAAATGGTCGTTATAATCGCAACGGAATTACTTTGCAGTTTCGATTTTTTTACTTCAACTCTCTAGTAGCATCTCATATGAATATTTTTTTCGTTTTTTTTGCTTTTATTTCTAAAAATGCTAAGTTTTGAGAGAAAAAAAAATAATATGCCCGCTCCAATCTTCAATACATTTTACAACTTCGGGCAAACTTTGATTGGTCTATACGTTCTAGAAATGCTCGGGCAGTTGATCTTCATTGTCGGCATATTAATAGAATATTATGAAATTAAGTTTCCAACATAGGGATAATGGAGTAAAGACAGACTGTGCCTTTTTACATCAAATACTCTATTGACTAGTCTACGAGCTCAGTGTTCGTCTCGGCAGTGTTAACAACTAAAGTAATAACAACCGTAGAGGCCCCGCCTGCTATAGTGCTCTAATGATGTCAGGTCACGGACAGTTAGTTTCCTGGGTTGAAAATACTAAACTTAGTCATGATTCATAATCTTAATTAATAAGCAGGATTTTTAAATTGTGTAGCAATTGTATTCAACTGGCTTAAAAGTAAAGATCGACGAAAAATTGATATGATTCAGATCCTCGACTTGTAGTAGTTTTGGCACCCACCGTCTTGTCACTCAAAGAAAGATACATCATTACATTAAAGCTTTTACTGTGCCGCCAATACGGTTCTTTCAATCATTACTACAGTTGTAATTGTGCAGTGGCTACCTCCGCTGGTTGTCTCGCAGTGAGTACAAATTAATGGCCGGGATACCGAAATTTATAATTTGAACAAAGCCATTTTAAAAGTAGAGAAATATTTTGCTCTATCTTTATACAAGAACATTCAATTTATTTCCACACAATTTCAATTCAATTCAATTCAAGTTTATTCAGTTAATACAAGGTTACATTAGAACATGTATTGGAAATAAGCAATGCTCAGTCAGGCGGGCAGTTTCAAACACTATTAATAATAATACGAGGGTTGTTCAA
>BMAT01006858.1:72732-89685 GCA_019649035.1 Elysia marginata
CCTGCAGATGTCCAATCTTTGTTCTCTATGATTGTCTGTCAATCGCTTAGGAACCCTTCTTGCTCTGACTTTTCTGTAGCCAAATTCATCAAATACAATTCTATGGGCAGAAGTTTCCGAAATTTCAAGACTGCTTGCGATTTCATGAAGTTTCAACCTCCTGTCTTGACGAATAAGCTCATCAACTCGCTTCACATTGTCTTCTGACGTCGCAGTTATCGAACGCCCTCTCCCTTCCCTGTCTGTCAAGTCGGGATGGCCGGCTTCAAACACATTACACCAGTGATAGACTTGTGTAAAGCTTATAACATGCTCATCATATACACTCTGAAGTTCTTTATGAATTTTGGTAGGATTCAGACTTTTGGCGTTCAAAAAACGTATGACAGCTCTGATTTCCTCCTTTGACCAAGTTTCAAGGTGGGCCGCCTACTTTAAAATCGTCTAGACATTCATTGTGCAAAATGATGCACTTCATAATTTCGGGGAATATCCGCAAGTGAATAAGGAATATTATGTCGTTTACAGAATTAAAAAAGCTCCACTGGTTGCTGAGCAATGGGCATTTTTCGGTTATTTCTGAAAGAGCCCTTGTACATTTCCACAGAAAGAGTGATATTAGTGCTATCCTGAGATAGCCGTTTTCTGAGCCGTAGGGATATTACTCGTTCCTCCTCCTAGAGCTTGCAGGTATTTGACATCAATCCAAATTATCTTCTCTTAGTGCTCTTCAGGCTGTACTTGAAAAATCAAGCTAGCATCAAACTCTAACTTATGATCAGTGACATCAACAGGAAGGAAGGTGAGCTTTGGTCCTGTCTCTGACAAATGTAATCTGCGTCTTAATAGCACTGAGTTACATCTTACTGTAGATTGGACAATAATCAGGCATGTTGTAGCATGATAGGAAAATGTTCAACCTCTGGTGCACCTCTCAAGCAGCTCTCTTTGATAAGAGGCTGATTTGAATTGCAAGTAATAAATCTTCCGCTGTTTGTTGATTTTTTCCACCATGATTTATGAAAGATGAACATTTTCTTCGTAAGTTTGCTTTCATCAGTGTCAGTTGTTATTCCTGCATTTCCATTAAACGTTAAGTATTGTGGAGCTTTATACCAGCAGTGCATGTGGCCTACCTATCCAGGATGAACTGCTCATAAATTTTAGCAGTAACTTAAATCTATGTCTGTTGAGTTCAAGCTCTGGCAGATTATATGATGCCTGTGCAGTGGTGTAAGTTGCTTGTGTAACAGAGGTTACTTATAAGTTTCACACTAACTCAACTTTCATCATACATTCCCTTGGATGCAGACAATCATAATCTGATAAATTTCCAATTTGTTTCTTGCTTACCCAGAAATTGAAACCGAATCAGCCTACTGTATTTTTATAACATCTAGCAATGCTAAACAATCTATGAGATTTTTTAAAAAAAGCTCATATTTTTTAAAAAGTACTTATCTTTTAATAAATGACGATTTGTGCACTAAATCATTTTCAGATACATAGGCTACATAGGATTGGCAGTTTCTAAATATTGAACAATTCCGTCTTTCCTCTCAATTCCAGATTGTTTCTATATTTGGAGAGTTTTTATGATTTCCCAAATGTAAACAGGGGGAGGAGAGGAACTGTAAATCTTGAAAATGATACTTTGTTAGCACATATTTAACCGCACATGAAATTCTAGTTTTCAACAGCAAACAATTCTAATACTGAATTCTTATTCTAATATTGCATTTAAGATGGCTGAAGGGTCTGTGAAAGCCAAGTTGAAAGATTTATCAGAAGCTTACAATGTACAATTTTAAAGCTCTGTCGTGAAGAAAAATATCCCTAAAACAGTAAGCGCTTGGGGAATTTAAGCTGATCAATTGAGCGAATGGTTGAACAAGTTTCAGAATGGACAGAAACCATATGTGATAGACCCTTGAAAAGTTTGCTTTTGTCTGATCCATCTTTAAAGGATCATGTCAAAGGGTTGCTAATAGAGAATCTTTCTTCATGCAGGCGACTTATTGGAACAAGGAAGTTGAAATTTCTCCTTTGGCCTTTTTAGAAGTTGCAATATATGGTATGGATTCACAGCTTATACTATCAGTCTCAAAGGTGTAGGATATGGTATGGATTCACAGCTCATCCTATCAGTCTCAAATCCAGATGACAACATCTGATGGCATGTACTCTTTGTTGTTTGCATAGGCTTCAGAAGATATCAGTCCCAAAATACATAACTATCTGCTAAAAATCACCACAGCGATGAAGAGTTTAAATACATCAAGTGTATTTTCCAGCTGGTCAGTTGGCATTGCAGACTTTTGTGCTCAAGTAGAGATAAGTGGTGCCTTGAGGATCTCTGGATATGTTCTTGAAAATTGTGTCTTCCCATCCTTTGGGATTGCAACTATCTGGACAAGATATAAAGTTTGCACACTGTTAAAAGTTCTCAGAAGTGCAGCCAATGCAACAGCGACATCTCCGATAGATGTGATTTATCTCTGCCACCACTCCAAGGCTGCCAAAGAAATGTCTCTCCTGTATCAAGAAGATGAGGAAACTGATTCGCAACATTTTGTGCTCCCCTACTACTGCAGACCAATGGGGTTAGTACTTAGATCACTTGACTCCATCGCTTAGAATCTTCATTCTTATGCTTATTATATGTGCTGGACCGCAGCTCTAAGAGATGAACGGGGATAAACGCCAACAGACATCCGGATGTCTTCATGTAGGAGTTGTTGGAGATGGGATCAAAATTGACACAAAACTTCTAAAGATTCGAACCAACATCCAATTAGCCAAAAAGCCAAAACAAGATGACTGAAAGAATTCTCCCTAACAGGAAAAAAAATTTTTGGTATAGAAGAAGCATAACCAAAAGGCAAAACAGATTCCCTAAAACCGGAAGATTCTAAGAAGTCTGATATACTGAGAAGCCTTGGTGAAAGGTACCTCGGTGGATGGGCAAGGTGAAGGCCTCAAACAAAATCTAGGTCAAGAGAAAAAGAACTGAAGCCACAGAGAAGACTGACTTCTCTGGAAACGCATCCAACTCCAGGTTTGAGGAAATGGAAACAAATTGCTTCAGTTGACCTCATAAGTTTTCAGTGCAATGATTTAAGGCCAAGATCCATTCCAAATTACCCAAGATCCATTCCAAATTACCCAAGATCCATTCCAAATTACCCAAGATCCATTCCAAACTACCACTGAGGAACTGCACTCTGAAGTGTAAGCAAAACTTAAAATTGATTGATCAGGCTCAGTAAGTGAAGCTTTCAAACACATCAAGACATCAAGGGTTTGCGTAAAAATCTATAATTTTAAGTATCTTACAATTTAGTATGTCTATTGTCACGACAGATAATTGAAAAATTGTAAAAAAAAAAACAAAAGAAAAACAAATTGAGATCAGAGGTGACTAAAGCCATGAGAACATTCTAGCACTGAACATGTGATCCGCTGATCCCAGTCATCCAGTGGATTAAGATAGGCCTCTAGCAGTTCCCAACAAAAGCAGCAGCTTTTGTCCTTGTGCCATGTGTTTCAAAGTGAAGGGATTATGACAGCTCAATGCAACTTTGGCAATTGGTCAAAATTTGAAAGGGAAGGCTTTTACTGAGCCAGTACTTTAAACACAGAAACTTTCCTTAGGAAAACACTGCCTTTCTTGGAAAGATTTCATTTCAATCCAGTTTACTCATCAAACAAAAAGTTATCAATTTTGTTTGATGTTGCATCATTCAGTTACACATGCTTGTCTAGTCTTTTACACTGCATCCCAGTTCAAGAACCCAGTTTGCATTATCTGGGGCAATGGAATCATCCAGTATTTACATCCCATTTGGAAGATAAGATCACCTAGTTTCCCATCCACCATCATTCAATGATGATTAAGCCTTGGTCCTCAGTGGAACGCCTTGAAACCAAAATGCTAGTACAAACCAAAAGTTTTTTTCGAACCACACGACATTGTTCTTGTAAAAACATATCCGACTAAACTGTTAAGATTTGTTCAGTTCGTAAACTTCAACGCAGTTTCTTTTTCTTGCTCACAATGTGTTTTGTCTCAGCAATCAAATCTTTCACAATGGAACTCTGAATCACCATGCTGCTTTCATCTGTAGGAATCACAATGAGACCTCAATATATCAAGTCCTAGTATCCAATAGTTTTTAGGTGGTTATACGAGTCTGGCAGTTGAGGCCTCATGAATTCCTTATATCCAATTGTTTTTAAGTTGGTTAAACATGTCTGGCAGTTGAGGCCTCATGAATTCCTTGTATCCAATAGTTTTTAAGTTGGTTATAAGAGACTGGCAGTTGAGGCCTCACGAATTCCTTGTATCCAATAGTTTTTAAGTTGGTTATACGAGTCTGGCAGTTGAGGCCTCACAAATTCCTTGTATCCAATAGTTTTTAAGTTGGTTAGACATGTCTGGCAGTTGAGGCCTTGTATTCACATGGACAAAAATCTGTACACCACTTCTCACATTTTGAGTAATATTTCAATCTGCTGACAATGTACAAAACATGGCCCATAATTGCTTTCTGGTAGACATCATTGGGGCTGTTGTTGTAGATGTTCTTTTGCACCATTTTGTTTTTTAAAAAGGTTTATGTTAAGCTTTTTTTTTTTAATTCTAAAATAGCAATTCAGGATTTTCTTTACTCAAATACTCCTATGTTGTTTTCTAGTCTACAAGCTACTTTCAACTAGATCTTGGTGAGCATCATCTAGATTTCAATGTGATTGAAGAACAAACAAAAAACAAAATCATCCGGCAACTTCCATCCAGCTCAACGAGCATTGGCATTTCATTTTTCCATCTAGACTTTGACACCATCATCTAACTTTCTTCCCTTTGACATGTGAATTTCATTATGCTTAACTCAACCCCACCTATAGCGCCTGCCGTCGCCTGATTGGACCACACTATTGTGTACCTATATCGCCCGTCATCCCGTGATCGCCATTGCTTTCGTAGTGTACTTTTGGTAGCTTAGTAACACCGGAAATCTCGCCCCGAAATCTCGTGTAAACCTCTTCTTCTTTTAGAGGAGGTTTTAATCGTTATTTAGGATATTTGTAGTTCACTGTTGGTCGACAAACAAGCCGAAGCGGGTCCGTTGAAATTGATCGTTTTTCAGTACGATTTTGCACACATTTCTAGACCTAGATTCTAAGTCTAGATCTGCTTGCGTCCGATATGGACGATGTTACCTTCTCTTTTTCTTTTGAAGCGTTATTTAGGTTATTCTAATTTCACTTTTGATTCACAAATAAGCCGAAGTGGGTCCGTTGAAGTTGACATTTTTTTAGTAAGATTTTGCACAGATTTCTAGACCTAGATCTAGCTGCGTCCAATATGGACAATTTACCTCCCTTCTCTTAGAGACAGGGCTTGAACTGGGCTCGTGGGCCTAAGAGGGATTGAGTTAAAATGGAGTTTAATGGCTAAGGAACATGGCTTCAGATGGCAGAGCAGAGTTTTATCATTTTACATCCAGATTGTTCAGCCCATTCTGCATCTAGACAAGGCGCACAGATTGACGAGGTTTTACATCCAATTTTGATCTTAGCTTTGCATTCGGATGAAAGGTCAGAACTCTTATTCACCTTTTCTATCGGTTTGAAGGGCAGAAAATTGAAACACTTTCACCCATATTGCAGGGCAGCATCATCTTCTGTTACAGCTAGTTTGAAAGATACATCAGCTAGCTTTGCCCTCAGATTGCTGAACCAGACCATCTTGCTTTACAGATTCAATGGTCATCCTCTAGCTTCATTTCCAGACTGGACCACTAGATAGTGACAGCTTGAGTCCAGACTAAATGATAGAGTTGTTTTGTTCTAAAATCAAACTTAACACAATCATCTTTACATCCTGACGAAAGGGCAGATTTATTCTACTGGAAAATTAGGTTGATGATAGGAGCATCAGATTTCAGGTTCAAAGATACGTTCACCCTCTTTGAAATTCAGGTTCTCAAAGAATGTTCAACTTCCTTGAAATTGAGGTTGAAGACGAGATCATCTAACTTGAAATTGAGGTTCAAGACGAGATCATCTAACTTGAAATTCAGGTTGAAGACGAGATCATCTAACTTGAAATTGAAGTTGAAGATTAGATCATCTAACTTGAAATTCAGGTTGAAGACGAGATCATCTTACTTGAAATTCAGGTTGAAGACGAGATCATCTAACTTGAAATTCAGGTTGAAGACGAGATCATCTAACTTGAAATTGAGGTTGAAGACAAGATCATCTAAGTTGAAATTCAGGTTGAAGATGAGATCATCTAAATTGAAATTGAGGTTGAAGATGAGATCATCTAAATTGAAATTGAGGTTGAAGATGAGATCATCTAACTTGAAATTGAGGTTAAAGATTAGATCGTCTAACTTGAAATTGAGATTGAAGACGAGATCATCTAACTTGAAATTGAGGTTGAAGACGACATCATCTAACTTGAAATTCAGGTCGAGAAGACATGATCACCTCAATTAAACTTCAGGCTGAAGAGAGGATCCTCTTACTTGAAATTCAGTTTGCAGGATATGTTCACATTACTTGAAATGCAGGTTGAAGAACAAAATCATCAAACTTAAAATTCAGGCTGATGATACGATCACCTTACAAGAAATTCAGATTGAAGATAGGTCCATATACATTGCACTTCAGTAGTTGAGAAGACATAATCATCGGACTTCAAATTCAGGTTGAAGATACGATCACCTTACACGAAATTCAGGTCGAAGGACATGATCATCTTACTTCAAATTCAGGTTGAAGGGTATGTTCACATTATTTGAAATTCTGGTTGAAGGACACGATCATCAAACTTGAAATTCAGGTTGAGAAGACATGATCCCCTCACTAGAAATTCAGGTTGAAGATAGGATAATCTCATTTGAAATTCAGGTTGAAAGATAAATTCATCTCACTTCAGATTAAGATGAAAGATAGGGTGATCTTACTTGAAAATAGGTTGAACCCTACGTTTAAATTCAGGTTGAACAGAAGGTTCACCTGACTCCAGATTAAAGGATAGGTTCGTCTTGCTTGAAATTCAAATCAAAGGATAAACAGTGGGGCTATACATCCTGACAAAAAAAGCAGTTATTTAGCTCCACAATTATGTAGCTTTTGTCCAGACTTGAGGGTTGTACCACCTAGCATATTATTGACATTTACCTTATAAATTCATTAGCTTCAAAACTAAAAATTAAAAAATAGGATCAATTAGCTTATAAGGAGAACGCAGTGCCATGCTTCACAGAACCAAGTTAAAGAAATTGGCAGGTTAACTGTCCCAAGCTTAAATCCTCTTTTTTTTTTTTTTTTTAGAACTTTCCATATCAAAAAATTTGTACCAGGTCTCAAAATCTCAACATTTCTGAAGTACTACAGTGTGTGACAGTCTAGTGGTAGACAGTTGTCTTTTGGACCAAGAGGTCCAGGGTTCAAGCACTGGCTTATAGGTTGCAGTTTGGTCACTGGGAAAAGCTCTTCACTCAAATTTGCCTGCCTCACTCAGGAGTCAAAGGAGTACCCGCCAAAAGGCAGTAAAAGGTCTTGGTTGTATGCTAGAGTGATGCAATAAAACCTCTGCTCCTCTGTGACCCGGGAAGGAAACTTGGATGGTAATGGCCTGTTGGGGAACCTATACAAAGTGCTTTAAGCCTTTTATAAGTTTTACCATCAAATTGGGATACACATACTCTGATAGCCTTTTTCTTTAAAGGGTAGCCCTTGACAAACATTGGATTTGGATGAGGCTTTTTTTACAGGTAATTTGTCTGCACCAAAGTGCTCTTATGAATAGCAGCAGCTCCAAAGCTGAACAAAGGTACCTGCAACAGGCAACTGGTGTGTATAGAAGATCCAAGCTGCAGAGATGAATCAGTTTTCACCCTACCCCTGGTATAAACCTATGCTGGGGTAACACAGCCAGTGCTCCCTTGGTTGGCTCCATTATAACTCTATAAAGTTCACAAAAGTTTTCTACTGTATACCCCCTCCGCTCCATCAAAAGGTGAGGAGGCACATCCCTTTCCCAGTCCCCACGACTGATTAGACATCACTCAAACACGCTACTGCGGTTTATAGCCAAGCTATTGTTTTGATTCCTGACTCATTTTCCACCTCCTGCGTATAAGAATAATAGATGGTGAGAAAATTGTACTGCCTTCCCTTGATTGCCTTTCCTGTTTGGATGCATGCAGGAGAGAGTTTTATTCACTCTTTTCTTACATAACTGAAACTTTTCAAGGTCTTTATAGTGGCGCACGCTGCAGTGTTATCAAACTATCTGTTTCTCTTGGTTCATCAGCCTCAACATACAGTGACGTCCGTTTAACTTAAACTCTGCTAACTTGAAGTCATGGATAACTCGAATCTATTTTAGGATACCACCTGATAACTTTCCCTAGTCACATATCCTTTAACTCAAAGTTCTCATATTTCATTCTGTATTTGCCTTCGACTTAAACGGATTGTACTGTATTCTTTAATCAATACATTTTCCCTGTGAAACTTGGCTCCTTGCTTGTTTCCAGCAGACAATCCTGTTATCTCTTTGACTAAAAGTGCTAAACCTGCCAATTTGTGCACAGACATCTTCAGAAGATGTGCTTTAGGCCGAAGCAATCAGTGGGTCAATGACCTCTGCATCCATTTCCCATCAAGGATTCAGCCAGCAGTGACCAGTTCACAGGCTGCAGACGCTATTGCAAGCCAATCGTGGGTTAACGCTGAACTTGGTCCTGCTGGCTTCAGATGGACCATTACTCTAGACAATGATGAATACCTGATCTGCGGCTCTCTGTGAGGTGACCTACTTTTAGACCTGGCACCAACTTGAAGCCCAAAAGCTTTCCTAGAGAAAAGAGAAACGGAAAAAACTTATCACAAAAATTAGCAGCAGAGGTTAAAAAAATCTCTACATTTGACTGTCAGTTTTTTTAATTAATTTCTTTTAAAGCACAAAACTTAACAAAAATTAACAGCAAATGTTAAAAAAATCTCTGCATATGACTGTCATTTTTTAAAATCCCTTTTAATAGAGCAAAACTTAACAAAAACTAGCAGCAGAGGTTAAAAAAAAATCTCTACATATGACTGTCATTTTTTAAAAATTAATCCCCTTCAAAGCACTAAGCAATACATAAAAAAAGCTAAAGACAATCTTAAGAAGTCAAAATACAGACAAAAAAAATAAATGAAAATAAAATGCAAACCCAAGTCAAAACACCCTTAATTTATTTTATGATGAATTAAAAGTAGTTTTAAATTAAAAAAAAAAAAACAGTCACGAGTTTGAAAAACACCACATAAGAGTGAAAGAGTGACAAAATCTTTCCAACAGGTACACAAGTGAGTGTCGATAAGCAGATACTATACAACTAAAATAAAAAATAACTATGGAAAAAATAAACTTCACCCACCTTATTACATCTGGTGACATACGAGACAAGCTGTCAGAAGCTGGCTTTCCCGTTTGAGATGAAGATTTCACACGCACCAGACGACGCTCAAAGTCTGGATCATCTGCAAGGTTCTCATCATGCCGCCAAACTTTGATTTCCTCCCGATCAAATATCGGCTTCCTCCCTTCTGCTTTTCTATGGATCATCTTGAATAATGCGCTGTCAAAAACTCTCTGCCAGCGTTGGAATAGAATTAAGAAAAAAGTCCTTTTAATCTAAACATGATCTAAAGAATGGTTTCAAAGGATGTGAACCACCCACAAGCACAAATATAATCATAATTTTTAAGAACAGATTTCCACTGCAATTACCAAATTAAGTTTCCACTACAAAGTTTTTGATGAGGCAAACTGTTAAAATATATGTCAAGTAACTCAGCCCTCCCTTAACAAAGGGTAAAGATTTAACAGTCCAGTTTGCACATTTCAAACAAAGTTAAAATCTATGTCAAGTAATTCACCCCCTTCCTCAACAAAGGCTAAAGAAATCCAGTCCAGTTTGCACATCTCAAACAAAGTTAAAAACTATGTCAAGTAATTCACCCCCTTCCTCAATAAAGGGTAGAGATTAAACAGTCCAGATAGCACACTTCAAACCCAACAGACTCATAATAGTCTCACATTCTATCCAAATGAGTCGCAAGTCGAGTCCCTTAGTTTTCCGAGAGAGGCTTTCAAACTTCAGTGTGTGTTCAGAAGTCCAAATTTCTCTCTTTAGTCTTTAGATCTTGACAATAAAACCTTTTCTGAACAGTTTTTACACCTATTTCATGTTATACGTGTTTCATTTTAGTTTAAACGGTTGCTAAGGCCTCAACACCTCTACAGCTGTCTAAATTTTAAGTGCAAATTTCTCCCTTTTCTGAAATTTCACATGTCCTAAACGTGCCGACTTCAGATGGCTATAACTTGACCTATAAGCATGAGAGAGCTGTTGTCTTTGCTGTATTTGAAAGTGGTGAATGCAAGCTTTTCTGTGATACCTGAGCTCTTGTTTTGCTGTATTTGAAATTAGTGAATGCAAGCTTTTTTGTGACACCTTATTTGACTTTCTTCCAATTTCGACTTCAGACTCATTTTGACTGGTTGCAAGACAATTTATCTTTGAATTATCAAACATATAAAAAAAATTATTGTATACCTTTACCAAAAGAAGGATAAAATTGGAATCTAGTTCAAAATATGTAAGTATTCAAGTTATCCATGCTCAGACTATTTGGACCGAAGATTACATTGCCATCATTTTCTTCACAATGAGATAATTATTCCAGTAACACCCACCTTGACTGTGACCTCCTCCGAAGGTTCAGCGTTTGGGTTTCGCAGAATAGCAATTGTGACGTTCTCTTCCAGCCTGAACGGGGCCTGGTCCTCGGTTGTGAACCTTTTGTTCAACGTGAGCCTAGAATATTTCTTTTTGCCGGCCGAGGTTACCTTTCTCTCCTGCATCATGGGATCTCCCCTTGAAGCCGCACCGCCCAAGACTGGGAGTGGAGGCAGAGGACTTTGAGACCTTCGTGGGTTTGAACTCACTGGTCTCTTCTTCACATTCCCTGCTTTGGAAGTGGAGGGGTGGTGAGAGTAAGGCGTGCTCGGAGGAGGGGGGCTCAGGGATGAGAGACGCGACTTCTTTTTGGCAAGATAGCGTGGGTCAGGAGACGGAGTGCGTTTTGAGTAGTAGCTGTCCTGTTTGTTTCTGCAGAAGGATGAACAATTAAGAGAATACATCCTTTCAAAAATCTAATCAACTCTTTAAAGCTGGAAAATCACATACCTTATATTAAGGTATGATACAGCTGGTCAATGCTAAGGTTATGCAATAGGTTCAATGCACATCACAC
The DNA here is from genome assembly GCA_019649035.1 of Elysia marginata. Classification (NCBI taxonomy): domain Eukaryota; kingdom Metazoa; phylum Mollusca; class Gastropoda; family Plakobranchidae; genus Elysia; species Elysia marginata. The sequence goes on from BMAT01006858.1 coordinate 84,064, forward strand.
ATGTGTTAAGTTCTGCATCCACATGCATATTGAAAATTTAGGATAAAATAGCCATTAGTTGTATATAGACAAACTACATCCATATAAAAAAAACATGAAAATGCAACAGATCTGCCACTCCTCAAAATGGAAAATTAGTATGAAAAATCTGTATGACCACGCACTGGTAAGGGCCTACTCACATACTCTGGCACTTTTATGAGACCATCGTAATTTCAATTGTTAAAAAAAAAAGTAGCAAAGAATGTATAGCAGTCAAAAAACCACCATGCTCTAAGTAATAATAAAGAGTGCCTATAGTAAAGTACTTTACCATTTCGGGTACATGTAATAATAGCATAATTTTCAGATTATAAAAATAAACCTGGGAAATTAAACTCCTTGAAGTTTGGCTCACTGGGGGGTAATTGCCAAGCAGTAAAAAATCAGTATTTTGTAATAAAAATCAGAGAATCAGTATTTTCTAATATTTTGGCTGATAAATCAGCAAAACATTGATTTCATTTAATCTGTGTAAAAGGCAGGTCTGTTGTAACGATGAAACCTATTATGGGGTGGTGGTTGAGAAGTACCTCTCAGACCAGGTGATTACAATTTGGATTTCTCGCATGGGGTCCTCGGAAAAGGCTGTTTACTCACATTTCATCACTAAACTCAAGTGCTACATAAATACCTCTTTTAAAACAATGCGAAATATTGCCAGTGCTAACACTACTCCAAGATACTCCTCTCTGAGCTAAAGAGGGATAATGGTTAAGGAATATTTTGCATTCATTTTATTTGAACACTTAAAGGATAAGGCGCGTAAAGAATTTACTTGCTTGCTTTGGCGCAACATAAACTATGAATATTTCAAGCAGGCTTGTCATTCGTATTTTTTGTTTTAATACTCAGTCATAGTTTTACCTGTCGTTGCCAATCTTTTTAATTGGCCTGGGAGAATTGGAGCGCTGCCTCGGAGGCGGGGCACTGGGTCTAGAATCTCTCCGAGGTGGTGGAGCATCTCTGATTGGTCTCGCACCAGGAGAAGGTCCGCGATGACCTTATGAAAGGATTATAGACATTTGAATAGATGGCCACAAGACGTTTGATTGGTTGGAAATAGAAAACAAATTTAATATGCTTCTTGTTTCATGTTCGAAAAAAAAAAATGGTAAAAACCACGGAACTTGAAGACAAAACGTCTCAACTTGTGGTCAGCACCATTATTCAAAGCTCTGATGTCATATGATCACAACAATAAGCTGATTGTTCAAATATATTTAGTCTTACTCAAATGTTAAGAATGGAATACTTAATTCTGGTACACCGGGAACCTGGCAGAGATATAAGCTAGGTCATCCCAGTTTACCAAGGATATGGAATGGTGAGGTTAACTCTGAATGTCTGATTCTGATGTCAAACGTAATTTAGATCTTGAGTTCCACAATTCTAGAGCTATGAGAGACTGGCACCTTCAAGAAAGTCTTTTTAAAGACCTTTCTCCTGTATTTTTCAACGGGCATTGGTTGCTAGTTTTAAGTTAACATACTGGTATACACACTGACACACATGTATACGTCATGAACTTTGACAAGATCTTGCTAATTGGACGGAGGCCATGTTTTGGTTACATTTAAAACCTTAAGTATAACACAGTAATGCTAATTATGTAACGACATCCTCGCTTTCAGTGATAACAGTGTAGCTTTCTAAAGCTCACTCGTTGTCTCTCTATATCATTTTGATTTTCAAAATGACTGTTGTGTGGCCGATTCTGAAACTGTTGAAGCTTCTTCACAAATTCTTTTGGAAGATTGACAGCTCAGAGGCTTATAAATTGAAACTTGTGTATAAAAAACAGCTGGAATTAGACCTTTTCACAGGAACTTAAGAATATGCTGACAAAAAAAATTTAATAAAGAATAAAAACACTTCCATTTTTAATCTCTGGGCCTTGAATGCCATAACCTTAAGACAAGAATCAAAAATGGGAAAAGGACAAAAAAGCTCAATTTACCTGGGGATCTGGAAAAAGGTCTTTTGCGTGGTAGAGGAGAAGGGCTCCTGCGGGGACCCCTTAAGAGAGGGGAATCTGGTCTGTTCCTTTTTCCGCTATAACCAGGAGACGATTTGTAGTTGGGGGGTTTCTTTCCTCTTGGGGGTGACAAACTTCTCTGAGGTGCGTGTCCTGGCCTCTTAGGCTCGTCATTTTGCCAGCTTCTCTTGTGCTTGCTGGGAACTGGTGAAAAAGATCTGCGCAGCCCAGAACAGGGCGTTACATTCAACTCAAAGTTGGAATTAAACCTTTTCCCTTAATTAAAAAGTCCTCAGTTTTTAAGTTAAATGTAGTGTATTCAATCTCAGATGGGCTTGATTATATAGAAGCAAATATTTCCTTCATTCTTGAAACTTATTTTTATCCATAACTAGTCCGGTTTTTTTACTTGAATTGAACATTAAAACGCACATTACACTTTGAATCTCTAACGTTTTATACTCTTCATGTTATATTTATGATGTACAAGTCTGAGAAAAACAATCATGCTTTGTAAACAGTCTTAGATTGTATACATGCAAAAACAGAAATTGTTCTCTTATCATTAACAATTGATCCCCCAAGGTCATACCTGCTCCGCTTGCGACGATGTGATCGGTCTTGTGGCATATTTGGACTGAGTCTTTGTTCTTTGGACAAAATAAAAACAAAAAACATCAACTAAGTTAATAATAAAAATATGGTCTACTTTTGGGATATTCTCAGCTTAGATTTAAAATTTACTAGTAACTCATTTGAACCTTTGGTCTCAAACTCAAGCTAGGCCAAAGATTAAGAGTTAGACTAAGATTAAGACCCACAAAGAATAAAAATGCTGAAATCAGAAGAAATGTGACAGATTTACATACCTGAATCTATACATTAGTAAATGTCTTGAAATGACCCAATCTACACCTATATTTACACCTTATAATCAAGCGCAAACTAACATTATGATCCTTGTGTCTAGTTTGTAGAATCTATGCTTGCACTAATAGATCGATCAACTTCAATATTTCTTATTATCTCAAACTCTGTGGTTTAGAAAGTCATCCCAAGTTGCCTAAATAGATCTAAAATTCTAATCAAGAGTAGATCTGCAGAGATTTTGTTCAAACGGCTAGGTAAAATTTTTTACGTAGATTTAGGTATACGTCGCTGTGACAAAAGGTCGTTTTGCGAAAAAGCCAACTTTTGGTGCCCAAATATTTTACTCTGTTAATATTTCATATTAATTTTGAAAAGGTCACATTTAATTCTAATATAACTAGCAAAAAGCAGTGGATTTATATGTTAAAAGCAAAGTGCTATAGATACTCTAAAGACTTGCATCATCAGTACAAAGTTTCCACTTTTTGAAATTCATGTCAGAATCACCCGTGACTCAAAAAGTGTGACTTTTTTCATGTCAGAATCACTCGCAACATAATGGGTTTTGTGCTCTAAATATTGTGTCCTCTTAAAATTATTTGTGTTCAAAATGTTGCTTTCAGCCCATTGCACATTTCAAGCAAGATTTTTCAACATGGTTATAGTTCTGAAAGATTTTATTTAGCCTCAAAGCCTGACATGACATCACTCGCGACACGTCACACGACCTTTTGTCACAGGCACATACACCTTTTGTTTATCAAGGCTTTCTGTTCTTTCGATGTGTACTGGTAAATTATTTTCAAAGTCCCTAAGTAGTGAAACGACATGGAAAGAAAAATGCAGTGCGAAATTTTTACACTTTCAGTCGTTCCAGCTCCAAGCTGTAGAGCAGTATCTAAAGTTAGAACATACTACTATTATGAAAGTAGTGCAGTGCGCCCTCGAGACCTAGGTTGGTAATGTCACAGAGGGCTTTAACCCTCAAGAGTAGATTGCAACAGCTGCCAATAAAATAAGAACACTCTATAAGTATAAGAGCTGGCAAATCAGAACGGTGCTAGTGGTATGACGTCATAACAATAGGTAGGCCACTAGGACTTCCCGGCAATAGGGATGCAAGCTCCCAGCTGGGCCGAGAGGTTGGGCTTGAGGGTTGCAAAATCGGAAACCCAGGTTAGACACCCTAAATTACAAAAATAGATGGCGCTATACAGTCCATACTGGCCGATCGGCATAAATTTTGAAGATAATAGAGTTAAAAAGTTGAGCTTTCCAAAGGTACCTTTAGTTTGATTGGATGTTGATATTTAGATGGGGAAAATATATTATGCGTCTCAAAATAGGTACACTGTGGTTTTACTCCTCAAAAATAGGTTGTAGCCTCCTTTTATCATGGTAGAGATTAATATCGGAATTCGTTAAAAAGCCCAGCTTTTCTTCTTTCTTGCAGTGCTTGTTTTGTGATTCTAGTGCTGGCCGATCTCGCAAGGCAAGGTCTAAATGCTTTGATTGCACATTGCTGAAAAATGCCTTTCTGGGTCTAATTATGTGTTTATTTTAGATCAAAAAGATTCAATCCTTGTAAAATTACACTTAATTGTTAGTACTTTGATATTCTGAAAGATGAAAGAATGATGAAAACATTGACACCACTTTTAATCATTAAAATGGTTAACTAAGTTCTAGATGTAGGTTGAACGAAACGATTTCCGCAGACGGGAGCCACCCTAAATGGTAAATTAGTTTTTTTTTTATGCAGAGAAGAAAAGAAATATTTACGTTTCATTTATTTTTCAACACATTTTTCTACCGCGCTGGACGACCTGTATACAACATTATTGGTTAGAACATATGTTATTCCATAACAGTTGGAATCTTGAGCGTAACTCGAATTACCGACCTCTGCCCGTACTAAAATCTAGATAGATCTAATGTATAATCTAAAGAAAACTAGGCAGGTTTTCCAAACTGGGGTGCCATTATTTATTATTAAAAGTTACTCTTAATAATTACCCTTTGTTTCGTCAGCAATGTTTGTAATAATTAAAAATAATGCACTTCATTACTCAGGAACATTTGCTTCTAAAAAATAAGAGAATTTGTTACTAAGAAATTTAGGCTTAGAATAGGGTGGCACCCCTCTGAGGAAATCCTTCCGAAAACTATGACCAGCTGCAATAATTTTAGTCCTCCTAGTCCCATTTCTGATTTCACCAAATTATGAAATAGATCTATCCTAAAAAATTCCATACCCTTCCTCTAGACCTAAACATGCATAGAATCTGTATAGCAAAATTAGTGGGGGGATATTGTGGGACTTTCTTCCAGTCTCTCCTGGGTTGAATGACGTGAGGGAGCAAAAGAAGGTGTCATGCCGGGAGGGAGATTAAGATTGACATTTCCATGAGCGGAGGGTGTGTTTAGGTGTAATATAGACATTACTGAGCAGAGGGAGGGGTAATATTGACAATTCCATGAGGGGAGGGTGCGTTTAGGGGAATAAGAATAAATCTGACAATCATTATATGGAAGGGGGAAGACCAATATAATTGGTTGTAAAGAGACATTAAAAAGGTGGGTCGCTGAGCTCGGAACATCCGCTCTCAAGGATTAGTACTTGACTCACAGTTGCAGGGAAATTGTTTCATTGACAGCTGTTTAAAACGCAATTTTAGCAGTCCTTGATTTGCAGCTGCAGGGAAAGAAGCATGACATCACGAGAGTGAGATAAA
>BMAT01006863.1:3387-15068 GCA_019649035.1 Elysia marginata
TCTCTCTCTAACTTTGATACCTCTCTGTCCCTCTCCTGTACGCATTTCTAGATAGTCCTTTCTATAAACCTAAAATTAGACCTCTTTTACTCTTTTTCTCTCTCCTTCTCTCTCTCAAAGTTTATTTAATTTAACGATTCTGATACCCCTCTGTCTTTGACTCTCTGTCTGTCCCTTTCCTGTAGGCATTTCTGGGTAGGCCTTTTCACAAACCTAAAGTTAGACCACCCCCCTCTCTCTCTCTCTCTTTCTCTCTCTCTCTCTCTCTCTCTCTCTCTCTCTCTCTTTCTCTCTCTCTCTCTCTCTCTATCTATCTATCTATCTCTCTCCCCCCCTTTCTCTCCCTCTCTCTCAATCCTCGTTTTCATTCTAGTACTAAAACCTCTAACCTCTGTGTCTTTGACTTTCTGTCTATCCCTCTCTTGTATCCATCTAGAGGCTGAGGCCTGGCCTCTCAATCCCGACATTTCAGCTGAGTACACCCTGATCCAATCCCAGTCCTGAGAATTTGATCTAAGCTTATTGGAGCTCCAATATCAGTTACGTTAAGGAGGCCTAGTCATGAAGTTTGTGGAAAACTGTCAGAGTTGACAATGGTTAGAAGAAATTTATGACATCCAGCTTCATCAAAGAATTTGAAGTTCACCCCAATCAACTCATTTTTCAAGAGGGTCTGATGAGTGTTCTTCCCATCATTGTAGATAAGGATTTACAGGGATGCCATTTTTCAGTTATTTTCCGCTTTTTTTAGCCTGAGAAACTGAATGAACACACAATTTGAACAAGATGGATCCCTTGAACAATGATAAGAACGCCCTATTGACACATTTCATATTATGTTTATGAACACGAGAATCAAGGACAGGATTTTCAGTTACATGTAGTTTTAGAAAATTTGAGCGGCACCCATGGGTTTAGAATGATATCCACTGCTTAACCCCAAGCATGTAATGTAAGAAGCAACTAAATGGGTGCACACTTTTACAACATGATTAAACTTTAAGAAACTATTGTGGTTCTTTTGCAGGGATGGGAAAAGGTAGGAATAGCAGTTTCAGGGCTGGGGAAATTTTTTGCTGGCACCCTTGCTCTCTCTCTCTCTCATAATATTTCTTTTTCAGTCCGACACACCCATACTTGCTGTCCCCTCTCTCCGTAGCTCTCTCTCTCTCTGTCTCCCTCCCTCATATCTTTTTCTTTATCTCTCTCTGAGTTTCTTCCTCTCAAACTGATCTCCTTGAAGTTCCTGCTTTTTTTTCTGCCTATGACTTTATCTACCCCCCCCCCCCTTTGCTGGTACATCTATAAGACGTGCATTTCATTTTAAACTTGAAAATGAGGTATAATCAAAGTGGAAGGAGGTGGGTTGGTAGTGTGACATTTGGGTTTTTGAAGAAGATCCAGCGCTCCAGACAAAAATTAATGAAATGTCCCCGAATCATTGGAATCACGGTGCTACATGTTACTGAGGTCTAGTACCTGACTCTATGTCATTGATGCTTGTGGTCAGTGCATCGGGATACGCATGTATGCACTCACATGCTAACAGTAAGACAACTGCATAGGGGTGACCCCGCCATCAGAAACAGAGTGTGGCCTTTTTATGCTCGCAGTGTTCTGATGGTAGAGATGCAGAAGCCACCTATCTGCATATATGTAAGGGTGCCTATGCAGTTGTTTTATTGTTTGTTGGAATTTCCCTATATCTTTTTGTGTAGGCCTATATAGGAACTGGATTTTGGTGAAATTTCTAGAATCCCTGATATGAACAAATATAGGATTTATTTGCAAGAGAGGGAAGTATTGGAGATAATTGGGGAAAATACATCTAGGGAAAACTGGGTAAAGGCCTTAGTACATTAAAACATAACATGAACAAAATGACATCTAGATCTAGATCAGATAAAGACTAGCCCCTCTAGTTATACTCTTGGCAGTTTCCCACCTCAAATATAAAGTCAGTGGTCAAGTATAGTGTATTAAAGCAAATTTCTTAGATTTTACAAAATAAATTTGATTCGCAGTGTATTCCAGATTGTTAGCATGTCATAACATTTTGCATCATTTGTAAAGGGTTGGTTGTATGCATACGGTTGAAACCATTGAACTCAAAGTTCAGGGGCAAAATTTTTTTTACACTTTCCACCCTGATATTCATAGTGCAACTGAAATTGCTTCTAATATTCTATTCTATCTTCAAAGATTTACTAAGTCTAAGGCTAATTTATGGAAAAGTATAAAGGGATAAAAATCGAATGGGCTAACACTTTGGCTTGTAAAGGGACGAGTGACTGAGACATTGACAACAACAAAGGATTGAGAATTACTTTAAATTGCTCTTACTCTTAACGGCTGGTTTTTATCCCCTGATGGTAGCTTGAGCAGATGAGACGGGTAGGGTTAATGAATGATTTTTGTGTGTGTCACCACCAGAAGCATCAGTCAGAGGCAAAGGATTTGGAAGAGAAAGTCTATGCTCAATCATGAGATATGGTAAGTAGGCTATTATTGACTTCATGCTGTCTTTAAAAAAAATTATAAAGTGGTTCTACATAGGTGTGAAATTTCAAACACAGAAACAGGGCTTTAATGGTTACCAAATAAATGAATCTATGTAATTTTTGTACACTTATAATGTGCAAAAAAGTCCGCATGTTTAAATTCTTTTCAGGTATTTTGGCAAATTGAGTTGATCTTGAAAATTGCAACCTTATATGAACATGGATACAAGTTTTCCAATTTTCGTGGTCATTCTAGTTTTTTAGAAAATCTTTATCACGCAATTTTTTTTCAGCTTAAAAGTAGGAAACTTACCACTCTCAAAAGTTGGATAAAATCTTCAAATCTTTCATTCATGCTTGTCTGGTTATAGTTTTTATTTATAAATTCTAATACAGATAACTGTGCCGTGGAAAATGAAGCATCTCTGTTTAAACAGCATTTTTTATTCTGAAACAATTTTTTTGTCATAATGGGTTTTACTCTGTATCAAAGATTATGATAATAGTAGCTGTTGAATGCCAGTGTCCTGCAATATACAGTAGTATCCGGTTAAACGCACGGCACTTGGGAGGCTCAAATAGCAAGCGTTTAGGAGATGCATGCATTTAAAAAAGTAGTAAAGTTGACTATATCTAGTTACTTCCCTTTAAATAAAAATGAGAGAATAGGCCTAAAAAACCAAATTGTTTCCCTGGACCACACCAATTGACAAGGTATAGACAAGAATATCAGGGATACATGTACATGTACTTTTGTATAGGCTAGTGATCTAGATCTATTTACTCTATGTCAGCTGGTTTGGCTTAGCAGTTATCGCACTGCAAACATCCAACTACGAAGGCTCTTTCAGAAATATGCCCATTGCTCGGCAACCAGTGGAGCTTTTTTAATTTTGTAAACGACATGATATTCCTTATTTCCTTACGGATACTCCCAGAAATTATGAAGTGCATCATTTTGCACAATGAATGTCAAGACGATTTTAAAGATGGCGGCCCACCTTGAAACTTGGTCAAAGGAGGAAATCAGAGCTGTCATACGTTTTTTGAACGCCAAAAGTCTGAATCCTACCGAAATTCATAAAGAACTTCAGAGTGTATATGGTGAGCATGTTATAAGCCGTACACAACTCTATCACTGGTGTAATTTGTTTGAAGCCGGCCATTCCGACTTGACAGACAGGGAAGAGAGAGGGCGTTCGATAACTGCGACGTCAGAAGACAATGTGAAGCGAGTTTATGAGCTTGTTCGTCAAGACAGGAGTTTCAAACTTCATGGAATGGCAAGCAGTCTTGAAATTTCGGAAACTTCTGCCCATAGACTTGTATTTGATGAACTTGGCTACAGAAAAGTCAGCGCAAGATGGGTTCCTAAGCAATTGACAGACAATCATAAAGAACAATGATTTGACATCTGCAGCGAACTTTTGAGAAGAAGCAAGAGCTCACGCAGGGTTCACGGGCATACTGCCAACGCCGGCGGAGACTACAAGAGATATTATAGGCTAGCCTACAACTGTTTATCTTTCAGTGCGGTATGGGCGAAGTGAACGTTGCGTCATGATTATTTCGCTTGCGCTAAGGTCTACACAAACTATCCCCGCTCAACAGGTCTTTGTCCACCTTTTACCCTCCATGCCTCGCGCTTCACGCTCCTGCCCCTAAGCCTTCCCAACTCAAAACATGTAAATTTATGTAGCATTGTAGTGATGACAACAAAGGAAGATAAGAATCCATCTTGAGTGATTCTGGCTTTTTCTGTGCGTCTCCGTGGATGCCTGATCCACTTATCTTTACCTATCTAATAAATCATAGCGTGCATTTAGACGATGGTGCGTGTGTTTAGGGTATACTGATCATATAGAAAACAAGTCGGTCATTGCGATTTGGCGTTAGTTAAACTGTAGCGTGCATTTATCTGACAAGCACTTAACCAGATACTACTGTACTTCATGGGCGTCTTGAAAATTGTCCTGTTTTTTGTGCATTAACGGTTTGCATCCCTGAATTGAGCAATTGCAATGCTTTTAACTAAAAGGCTACTTACAATATACTGATCCTTTCTTTTTCATGGATGTATATAGATGGAAATCTCATATTTCTGATACTTTTTCAAGGAATTCATGTTACTTTTTTGTACTCAAACTTGTTTGATTTGTTTCTATTCTAGCCAAAGAAAACCTTGGAACAAAGTCATTTTCCAGTAAGATAGGCTTCTCCAATAATGCAAGTCTGAATCTGTTCCAATCTTTGGGCTTCAAAGAAGTAAGTAGAGTTTGAGGAGGTAGTTTTATGTATTCCTCTTTTTTTTAAATGAAGCCTATTAATGATTACATTTATCAGATAGTCAAACTATTTTTAAACATATTGGAACTTGTTTCAAAAGACTTAATAAATTAAAGAAAGAATGTAACGAGATCCTTTGAAAAGGGGGTTTTCTGTCAGTGTAAAGTTCGTCCTGTGCTTGCAACTGCTCAGCTCTAAGCAGTATGCCCTCCCTCCCATCCATCCCACTCCCTTCCCCCAACATCTTACAACTCTCTTTCGATGATTTTTTTTCCATTTTCTACCCTCTATGACCCCTACCCCTTGAAATTGCCTGTAACCTCATTTACCAGAAACAAAAACAGTAGCCTAAGTTGCGCCCCATATGGTTTCTCACTACTCTCCACACTAGAGGCTAGTCAGTAAGACAGACAAGTGCCACAGGCTGGCGCCAGTTCTCACTGTCAATGGTGTACCCTCGACAGTCTACTAATCAATATAAGCGCATGTGGGTTTTTTTTGGCTATATTTTGGTAGAGCAATATTTCGGGCCAGTTAGTGACTGCTGGATGACTTAAATGCCAAATGCCATATGTTGATATTAAACCCTTGATATGTCAATGTAGATGAGTATGAGGGTGATATATTGACACTCACGATGAGTAGAAGGTAAATAATTGCCCAGCCATAGTGGCATCCATCCAGACTTCCAAGTCAAACTAACAAAGTCCTTGATGTGAATGAAAAAAATTAATGCATTTTTTTCTCTTGTTTTTTATTGAGTTGTCAAAATGTTTGGGAAATAGTTTAAGATTATATATAAAATCAAAACTTGTAATTTTAAGTTGCCCCTTAAACCCCCCCCCCCAAAAAAAAAAAAAAAAAAAAATAAATAAATAAATAAATAAAATAATGATCTTTATTCAATTATATATTTTTGTACTAATGTTATATTTTCCTTTTTCTATTTTTTCCTCAGGTATCTAGATCTGAGGTTTTTGAAGAGGTGACACTGCAATTAGAGGAGTCTGCAACAGATGTTGTTTTAAAGTTCACAGAGAATTATGCTCTAGAGTCCTCTGTTGAATCTTGACCCATAATTGCACAAACAATTATGATTACTGGCCTTCAAATCTAGTTTGTTTATTTCAAAGCCTCTGGAATAAGAAATCAACTTGGATTTTGACAGAATTTTGATTTTAAGGTTAAGTATTGAAAAAGCAGAAAAACTTTTGGAACTTGCTATGTGAACTCAACTTTTTTTTTAAATACTTTATGTCAAAGCAAAAAAAATTAGTTTCTATTAATTTACTCTTGTCTTGAAACCTGCTGAAACACAGAGGGGTGGGTGGGTATATATATTTGCATTGTATAACTTTAAATTAGAAATGAAAAACTTGATTATTATAAACGCACCCCATTGGAACTGGGAGGAGTTAACCCAGAAAATGATCTTTAGCTGATAAGTTTCCCTTATTGATGTTTATGAAATTAACAGCTACCAGTTATTGCCTGGCTACTAATGCCTTGACTTTTAGTTTGTGCGGCGAGGAGGGTGCCAGCCGAGCAGAGGTCAGGAGTTCAAGCTACCTAGGGAGTGGTGTTTGCGCTGGGGTCAGCTTGAACCTTAGCGACCCGTTTTTATAGATTAACAGAATCAACTACTACTACATCATTGTTTCACTGTTGAAGGAACTTATGGCCAAAACACAATTTTGCAAGAGTTCCTGTTTCTCATTATGTGATTTTCAAAAAAATACATTGAATAAAAGCAGTAAAAATAGACTTTGGCACACTTTTTTTAGCCTTTTATGGTACACCCATCGTTTTAATTAGGAATAATTTCAACATTCCTCTCTTGTTAAAGCCACACAATTGTTAGTTTTCAATAGAAGAAAAGCTAATCTACAAACCATCCAACTTTTGCTAAGTTGAGCCGCACAGGAAAGTGAGCCACCTGACTTTGATGTATGACATGTTAGTTTGATGACTCCTAGCGATTATCTGCCCTGTGTCTTGTTATCTATCCATGCAGTTCACTTGTTGTCCTGGTAAAAATCCACTTGAATATGGTGAAAATTACAGCTAGTTAAGAAGGGTACCATTTTTGGGTTCATTTGACAAGTTTTTTTTACAAACTTTTATGTAACACAAGTAGAGTTTTGCTTGGTATTAGTAGTAAGACACTCATTGGGAGCTAGGATGCAGGGAGTTCTCAGATATGAAACTACCTTCATTACAAGTGTTTTGGCTCCTAAACTCATAACACTCTGAAAGAAAAATGGTCACGTCTAGGTCATGATGCTTCCCTGACACCTTTTTTCCCTCTAAGCTACTTTGTGATATCCGGAAGTACAGATTCCAAGTCTGATCTTCACCCACCTCAGTCAACTGGAATCCCTAGAATTATAGCATTTTACCCCTTTTGAATCAAGTGTTCATTTCTCCTGCTCCAAACCCAACAAGAAATGTTTTATGCTCTTTCTGCTACTAATTTTAAGGCTTTGGTTTGTTGCTTCTGATTGAGAGTTTGTTCAGAAGAGTGTGTTGGTGACCCCGCAAATCCTCTGGCACTGATCTCTATTGGCACTATTTTAGCCGTTTAGCCAGCTTCTCCTAGCTCTTTAGTCAAGTCCAGGTATTTTTACCTTTTGTAGGTATGGGCCTGTACCATTCTGCTTTCATATGGTGCTGTTGGTTACACCATTTTGTTGAAGGTGAATGGATCATAATGTCGGGCCTCAATATGGTTTTCCTGATTGCATCGACGTGTTTATCCGATTCTGGGAGATATGCTGAAACTGCCCAATCATCACAGCTGTCCAGCCGCCCTTTTCTTTGGGTACTTGTCATGGTTGACGTACCATGCCATTTCTTAGCGACGCCCTCTGTTGTGAAGATTGGCGGATATTGGTTGATCTGTCCTTTAGTTGTGCTTATGGCTGAGGTAAGTTCTTGAAGCACTCTGTTTGTGCCTCCAGGTATATCGCCCTTGTGAAAGTGCTACTTTGCATGAGTTCAAGATATATTCATTAGCCCACTTTGTCTTCCCTAGTGACATAGTGGGCATATAGGATCATCATTTTTTCCCCAGCGCACCATATTTGCATTTGGAAGCAGGAGATTATACATATATCTGTTGACGAAGCTTGTTATTAGGGCCATCATATGCTAAGTACAATATCCTTCATGTTGTTGTTACGGATCTTTGAATTCCAGAATCGCAGTTCATCCTCTGACCTTGCTAAGGTTTCTGGACTGCTTTTTGGACTCAACTGAAATTTTCGGTTTGTCGTAACTCATCTATAATCATGTCTCTTTTCTGTTTGCCCTCTGTCTTTGACAATGGTTTGGCTGTGAATGACCCCAGTCCTTTGTGGTCAGTTTGGCCAATTGCCTCTTTCATCTTGAGGCATTCTTTTCCTTCGTCTATGGCTCTCACTAATTTCCATTTTCTGCCGGTCTGTAAGGATGGCTAGGCAGCTTTCACCTCTGGATCATCAGTCTTCCTGCATAGTGACCAATCTGGCTTAGCTGCTCTTATATTCCTCGAGAGTTGATTTCATTATGAGTTTCAACTTTGCCTTGCGACAGTACTTTGCCACATCTGAAAACCTGGTGGAATTTTGAGCCATTTCCTTCTGAATTTATTGACTTAAGCTTCAATGGATTCTACTGTAGAGCAGCATATGTCATAGATGAGGAGTGGCCACAGAAATTTAGGTACATGTATTAGTAATAGTATGAGTTGAAGGCACCACACTTTGAAGTTTCCCTGAGTTTGCACTTGTTAATGGCTAGTAGGCTTTCAGAAGCGAGCTCTACTGTTTTTTCTTCTCTTCTGATACCTTTCATCAAGGAGTCGAACCATCTTTCGTGACTTCCCACAGGTTCTTGGCTGACTTTTGGGATTTGCTGCTCAGCAACTAGTAGCATATATATATATAAACTTTATATGTATGGCATGATCCAATATTCAATGATAGCATAAAATTTAAAAGATGACAATGATGACAAATTGTGCACGTTAAATAATGTCAAAGTCAATTCACACTAAAAGATACCCGCTAACTGTTTACAGCAAATAAATTTGACGCATAAGTGGGACATTTTGTGTGAGATTATGTTTATTGGCATTTATGTGTAGAATTTTTTTTTTTTTTTTTTTTTTGCAAAATTAGTTTTGTAATATATTTTCATGCTGCTCTATTAAAATGTCAAGTTCATTACACATGTTAAAAAAGAAGAGAGAAAAAAGACTTGTTTTTTAGATTATGTAATCTGACTCTCATGTGACCAGCGTTTTAATTATTTTTGTGTTACCCTGGTATCTCAGTTGATGCCTTTGAAAACTAGCCTAGCCAAAATATATTCATTTGATTAAAAATGTGTTTTACACAGTTAACTTGTTTTCTCTTTTGTAGCCGGTTCATTTTAAATCAGCACTATCCAACTTGTTCTTGACTTGAGCTGGCCAGGTTCAACTTTCAGTTTCATTGATCAACAGAGCATGCACTGTCTTGTGAATTGTTGTTTTTTTTTTTTTTTTGCTGTCTTGAATCACACAGTGCATTTGTTTTATTTTGAATTACAAAATGACAAAAAATTGTGAATAAAAATGTTTCAACCCTTTCCAGTTAAGCCTTTCAATTAAAATCAATTTTTTCTGTTGTCCTCTGTCTTTTATCCAAAAATAGGGTATAGATCATCAAAACTATACATGTACATAATTCATTAGTGTGGTAAACTTTCTTTACTTTTTCTGAGTAGAGTATCATGGAGGTATAGTAATTCCCATTATTATATAACAAATCCAATTCAATTAATATCTATGCAGTGATTACACAGCATAATCATAAAGAGGCATATCAAAACTAATTGGTAGTGTTGTGAATTATAACTGATATAAAAAATGCATTAAGAACTCATAAGATGAACAAATGGCATAATATTGAGAAAAACAAGAAGTAAACTGTAAAAGGGCAAAGGATAATTTTTAGAGAATAATAAAAACTTCCACCCTCACACCATAAATTAGCTTCATTTACAAATTATATCATCAGCACCCATTCACATACGTAACTGAATTTTCCTGGTATAGTCAAAACACATTTCACTGCACCTACTTCAGTGGCAATCTCATAATAGAGTCACATGGGAATGAAGGAAAACTTCGAATCAAGAAGAAATAAGTTATACTCAAAGAACAAGGTTGTTTACTAAAAAGCTTCTCAGTTCTGTAGTACTGTCCTATCTCACCCTACCATTGCGTAAATGCATTAGAAAACTTATTCTATGGGTAAGGACCCCTCTATGTAGCTTCTCAGAAGACAACTTTGTGCAGTGAGCGTTTATCATAAAGTGCTATACTTTGGAGAAGTAAAACTGCTAGGGATTAGAACGAAAACTTTCTGTAACACTTACTAACAGTGTAAGGCTCATTATAAACTTGGAATTAAGAGAATTGAACTTTGAGTTATGAGTTCAACAAGCCAAAGAGGGGGGAAAAAGCCACGTAGAAAACTTTGATGTACGAGAAATTCTGGTAATCAGACTTCGATTTTGGAGGTTTCCACTGCAAGATTTAGAGTACCGTATATTATAAGCTGTAACTATAAGCTAATTAATACCCTCAATAGTCTGCCATGGCGTTTTTCGTCTTGTCCATTCGTTAACTTGAGGATAGAAACTACATTATAATCATAAATCTTACGCCACCATTGAATACTATTGTCTAAGCCCGTGTTTCTACCAAGTGAAACAGAAACGAACCGACCCTGCAAAAGTCGGCTATGAGCGCAATGGCCTGTCACCAGGAAATCATAGTGAAATCTGCCGAAGTATTCCCAACAAAACGACGCGACTTCGGCCGACTTCTGTCGAGTCGGTTGGAATACGGTTTGCACTATTTTTGACGGGTCGTTTGGGTGATCATCAGCCAGAAACATACATGTACCACGGTTGAATAAAAATTATTTTATTTCAGGTAAATTTACAAAACCGTGGTCGTATTCGTTTTCAGCACCCCCAAATTAATAAGGACCAATGAATAAAGTGCACGCGTAAATAACCGGTTTTATCTAAAAAGATTTTAGAAAATACTTTTGACATTAGCTTTTTCTTTTGTTTAAGTCTAGCTAATGGTACCATTTTACGTCTGTCACCCACATGAGAGAGGCAACGTCCCATTCCACTAATATAGGCCACAGATCTAAAAAAAAATCAGGTTGGATCGAGACGGGTCGTTTCTGGTTTGGAGTTTCGCAGATGGAAACACACAACGAAAACGACTAGACTAAAATTGGATTGGGTCGGGTCGGATCGGATCGTTTCTATGGCGCTAAATATTTAAAGTAGTGTCTTGCTAGATCATATTCATAGACGGTTTTGATCCTTTAGCATTTTGCTCATAAATAGTTCAATGCATTTAACGTAGAAATTTTCTAGAGATGATAGTTTATTGTTGATAACTTTTCTGCATTTTTATGGCCGAGGTCAATTTGGTAGGTCTTTCTTAATAGCTCTGTTGATCGAACCACACTAATATTAGTAGTAGAGATTGAGTCAAAATGCTCTCTAAACCTATGATTTCATAATAGAAATTGAGTAGTATGGCTTTCCTTGTGGTGTAAGACTTAAACTTCTCAAGGATTTTTAGAAAGTACGTTCGCTGTCTTGCTTTCTTTTAAACCTTTGTACAATTAAGGACCAAGGTGATTTATCAGAAATAGGCTACATGTACTTAAGACTTTGAAAAGCTGTTGACATTTCTTCTCTGAAAGTACGGAAACGGGGTAGGAAAGGTGGCATAAAGGTAAAACATCAGAGACGAGGTTTCAAACCTATTCGGAATGAAAAAGACAGATCTTTCGTTCTTTATCTGTCTTTTTCATTCCGAATAGGTTTAGATCTAGA
>BMAT01006864.1:2830-20145 GCA_019649035.1 Elysia marginata
CACAATTGAGGCAGTTTTCAGGAAAATTGGGAAGACATCACTTAAATGTAATTTAAACTTGATGAAGCTGCATTTATAAAACCTTCTCTATCAGGCCTCAATCATGTGCTGTATAACTTTTGGGTCGTGGACAGTTACACAAGTTTGATGATGATTAGAGGCATGGCATATGCGAGGTTGGCATCTTAACATAAATCATGAGTGAACAGTGCATGTTTATTGTCATAAAAATTTAAGCTTTTAACTTAAATTGTATAACTGATAGGCCTGCTTTTTATCTTTAAATTTTTTTCCCTCCGTTATAAATGTCTTATAACTAATTTGCAATAAACTAGATGCCAGAGCTCTGAACTCAAAAACATGTACAAAAGTATATTTATATGCCTATCTAATGAATTTTCAGAGAAATATTTAAGATACATGTAGTTAATTATTGTTTTTTGGCACAGGCATGCTTGAGAGATGTTTTTATCAGATTTAAAGTTTGCTACATCTATTTAATTCAGACTGGTTGACCCAATCAATCTTGTTGTTATTGCGCTTGATAGAAATTGAAATAAAGCTTTAAATAATACATAGTATGAGTGATAATTAGTAAATTAGTAATTTGTCTGGTTTCACTATTTTAGATGCTTGTTGCGCAACTTCCATTACATGACCTAACACATTGAAGCTTGTCTTACATGCCTTAATATAAAGTTAAAGGTTGACGTACCTGCCCAGTTCTTTACCGAGCTCTTTACAATAAGAGTATTGTTACAATGCATTTTAACATTTTTTGTTGTTATTCTGCCACAGCCAATGCTGTTTTGGCATTTTCTTCTTGTCCCCCTAGTTTTATACTTATAGGTTGACAAGTATCATTCTGTACTTTGATTTGCAAATAAGTCTTGCTGCCGTTGAGATTAGATTGATAAAGGGCTATGAAAAGAGCCAATTTGAATACAGATTCTAGATTTTTTCAGATACTTTATTGTGTCATTACCTGGCATTTCTTCCTGAAATGGAAAAACTTTCAGCCCTGTGAAGAAATCTATGTGTACACTCTAAATTTACTTAAATAGAGAGAACTCCTTCTTTGTTTTTTTTCTTTGCATATATTTGTTTCAAATCATGAAAAAGGTATATTATGAATTCTTTCTCTTTTTTTTACTTCTATTTTTAATTTGTCTTGTTTACAACAATTGTTATTGTGAAGCAGATTTTATCTGGCTCATACAGAAACTAAATACCTGGTTTTACCTTTTTTTATACAAATTAACAAATCAACTTGCTGTGGTCTATCTTTGTGTACATCCCTGCAATAATATTTTCTTCTGAACTTTTTTTAATATCTCCTATTTCCAGTACATGTACTTCAATAACACCTGTTCTTGTCATTCCTGTAATGTTATTGTTTTTGTCATATTTATTTCCCTTGCAAGGCGATTGGGGCAAGGAACATGCTCAAGTCTATAGCTAAGCAGAGAGAGGCAGAACAACAGCAACTCCAGGCTCTCATCACAGAGAAAAGGATGCAAATGGAGAGGTAATAAACTTTTTTTCACTCACAAAAATTCCTTCAAACAAAAATTTCAGGGACTGCAACAATTAATTTGGTTTGAACAGGCTTTATTTTGGCCAAGAGCGTCTCTTAAGGAAAATGTTGTTTTGGTTTAACTGGTAGTGGATATTTTGTTTTGTCCATTTCTGATCTCAAGATGTTCTACTATCAGTTAAAGAAACTGTGGCATTGTTTGGCTAAATAAGTAAATGACAACTTGACTATTGTCCCCTGCCCTTTTTTTTCTAATGTATTTGCAAAACTCATAAATATAAAAAACGGTATAAATATAGTGAGAGAAGTGAATATTTTTAATCTTTTTTTTTTGTATTAAACACTAAATGTAAAAAATTTGGGTTTGAAATAGTAAAGAGAAAAAACATGACTGTTCTAATAGAAGCAAAACAAGTTAAAGTTTTTTCTTGTGCTGAATTTGAATGTCTTTCAAGTCTAATGATAGTCAACAACAGACATTCCATTCATACAGGTTAATTATGTTGATACTGGTTTTATGGTTAAAGTATTAGAAAATACTGATCTTCTGGTTTCTAACAAGAAATCCTGATTTTTTACTGCTTGGCAACTACCATCTAATGAACCAAAGCTCAAAGAGTTCATTTCCCAGTTTTTGTCTTTTTTTCCTATAATTAGGAAATTATGTTATTAGAGCATGTACCAAAATACTTTAGGTAGGCTTTCTGTATGTATTTTTACATGAACATGTTAGTTTTTTAACTGTTATACTTTTTTTTCCTAGAAACAAAAAAAATTAAATTATGATGGTCACATTAGAATTGAAGTGCTAGTGCTTTCATTAGAAAAGTGCTAGAGTATGTGAGTACTATTACATGGTCATACAGACTTTTTAACCCTGAGTTCTGATTTGTACCTCAATCATACTGATTTTCCATTTTTAGCAGTGGCAGGTCTGAAACAAGTACATACGTAAACAAAGATAATGATAATATAGATGATTTGTGGGCACTTTCTTCCAAGATATTCAGCTCAAAGTACTTTTCAACTTTAAAAACTCAACATGAAGAATTACAACATCAACAATACTATGATATTGAGAACAGAAAGAATAAGTCCAAACCATACAAAGGGAGATAATTCAAATGCTTGTTCCTTGTTATTCACATTACCTGTTTTATTATCTCTTTTTTTTTATGTATACGGACAAATCAAATTTTAGTCCTGTTTTAATCCTGGACTGTAATTTACACTAATATTCAGTAAAAAAAATAAGGCCTATGTCATTGAAGTGTGTAATTAATAAGTTTTTTTAACTTACAAAAAGGTGTGTTGTTTAACTGCAATTCATTCAATTTGGCCATGGGGCTATCCTGAGAAGCTTCAACAAACCAATCTCAATCTTTGTTCAGTTAAAGATTTTTTTTGTCTATGAGTGAACTACAAGGAAGCATGAGACTGTTTCTAATTTCAAATACATTTTCTCTAAAATTGACAGATCCTCTTATAACATTGATTTAAATGAAAAGGTCTTTTTGTTGTGAACTGAACATGTTTTTTAAAGTTAATGTTTAAAAAATAAGAGAATTTTTTGTTTTACGTTTTCTTTATGAATTCTTTTTATCCTAAAAAGTATTTTTGTGCTGACTGAAGTGGCAATTCAATACAGAGAAAAGCTAGAAAGCAATATAAGTGAGAGATTAATGCATCTCATTATGCATCTTTGTACCATTTTTGTTGAATTTATACATTCATTATTTTTTAAATGTAATTTTTTCTTCTTCTATTTATTAACAGATTGAGAATTCAACATGACGCCCTCCTGAAAGAAGAAGCAAGCCAGAATGAGTTTATAGAACAGTTAGTTTTACAAAAATGATCTCTGATTTGAAGATCTAAAGTTCTGCATTATTTTTTTTTCATTTCATCTGTAAATATGACATTTTTCAATCATAGTAAAAGATGAATAAGTTTTGTTTTTTTATTTTCAATTTTCAAGACATTTGTGACAAAATTGTATTTGCTTATTATGTTAATAGTTTATAGTAAATTATTCATATTTTTAAATATGATCAAAATAAATGTGATTTCATGCCTTAACAAACGAATATTATAATGATTAGAAGATGGAAATCTCAAAATAAAACAAAAAAATAAAGGTTTAATACTTTCAATTTTTTTTTAGTGATAGTTAAAGTAAGCAATTTTGGATTAAGAAGTCTGGCTGGAAAATAGGCCTGTAGCTGCTTTATTTTTTTTTCAGAACTAATTCAAGAAACCAACTTACTGTACTTAAAGGATTTAAATTTTTTATGAACATATGCATAATCGATGCTCCATATGTTTGGCCCCTGCAGCTGGGTTGAAACTTTTTAGTTAATTTGTTTTTGAGGACTAAAATCAATTGGCTTGCGTTTATTATTTAAACCAAACAAAATCTAAATCTTCTCTTAGCAGTGAAAAATGCCAGGTTCTCACTAATATGGGCATTCTTAATTCAGGTCTTTTGGGAAAAAGACAAATTTGATACTATTGTTTTCTTATATCCATAATAGGTTAAAATAATTTAAAGGTGAAATAAAACTAATAACCATTTTATACCTGTTAGTTAAACAAGTTGTGGTTTATTTTAAAACTTACATGACCTGTGATTGGAAGGGAAAAAAGTAAAGGCGTTTTATCCTACAGTGTCTGTTTCCGTCCAAAGTTCTGGGCATGTTTTTATCCAAAGACTTTTTCACAACTCTTAGGATTGCAAGCATGTATACAGTTCAATGCCTTTCTCATCAGACTCTTTCTCATTTGTTAAATGTTGAATCCAGAACCAACAGGCTGCAGTTTGCAAATAAATACAGGCCATTTACTTTTTTGCCTGAAACTTCATAAACATGTCTTCCTTAGTTTCTTTGTTTGTGGCAAATGTTGGTTTTTTCAAAATTCATGAACCATTTCATTTCAGATTAATCATATTCATAATTAATTTTTTACTTTCGTAGACAATCTCCCATGCCAGGAAGCCCACTGTCAATTCTGTGCATTCAAAGCATTTTTCTAGTTTATATGAAGTACTCAAAAATCTCTATAGCACAAAGCTGTTTCTTAAACAAGCTCAACTGGCTTCCTTCAACTGCCAGTAAAATTACCTTTAATGTAGAGCAAAGCACCTGTTCTTGCATAGAGCAGTCAGTTTTTAAAAACGCAATATATAAAGGAAGGATAAGAAAATGTGTTGAAGGCTCACCGTGACAGTTTTTCTAATTCATGCATAATTGAATACATGTTTTATTTTAAACATGTGGCAAAAACTGTTATTTTCTGTATTTTCCTTGTTTGAACATACAAAGTTGTTCCCTTGAGTCTTTATAACTCAATAAGATAGATTAGATAAACTTTGCCTAGGATAAATTTTTAACTTATCCAAAAGTAATTATCTTAAAGTTTACTGTATTATAATCCTAATAGTTATGTATCAAATTCCATACTATAAGGCGTTCATATTTTAAGCAACGTATTTTCTTGAGCTTGTGGAGAGATATTACAAATCTTTTGATTTGAAATTTAGGCATTAAGGGGAATAATCTACTTCTATAAGATGTTTCTGCAAAATGGAATTACAGACATCCTACTCATTTGCCATGATTCCATCTCAAAGTGAGAACATTTTGTACCTTTGGTATGCTTGACTACACAATTTGAAGTGAACCTTTTTTTTTTGGCAAATGCAAGAACAGTTATGTGAGGTGTTATATTATTAGGGATTTTCTTCTTTTTCAACGCCTACAAATTTTAACGGTACTTTTATTGTAATGCCTTTAAACCAAATTAGTTATTATAGATGTTTTATCATATCTTTTGGAGACTCTTTAGCACAACTCCTAATAAGTTTTCAAAAGACTTGAATAAAAATTGCAATGAAATTCGGATGAAGCCAAAACACCAGGAATTTTCATACTAACATAGGCCTATAAGGAAAACTAATGAGACTTCTACAAGATGACTTTGAGCAAGATAGTGTTTTGATGATTGTGGCATCAAGCAAATTTTGTTGTATTGATTTCACAGCCATAATACTTTTAATCATTATAAGAGATGAATTCCTGTTTGCATACCTTAAAAGTCAAATGAAATAAGCAGCGCCTATTAACTTAACGCTCAGGTCAAAAGATATTGTGTAAAATGCATGGAATAATTTTTTGAGATTTTCTACTTTTAAAAAATCTGCAACAGAAAAGGCTTTCTGGGTCCTACTCTTAACAAACATTTCTATTTTATTAATTAGTCAAGTTGAATTTAAAACCAACTACCCACACTAAATTGATACTTTATGCAGTAATTTTAAAATGTTGCATGCAGTTGCTAACGTGTGGTAAGTTGAAAAAAAAATAAAAAAGGCACTTCAAGATGTGTTTGAGAAACTTACACAACACATAAGGCTGTCAAAGAAGGTTTTAAATCAGTTTTTTGTGATTATGGACAATCCTGTCCTACATAAACTTTGGGTCAATATAAACTAGATGTTTTGGTGCCTTATTTTCTTAATCAGTCCAATGCTTAACATAAACTTTTATTTTTTAAATTTTTAGTATATAATCTGATCCAGAAGGGTTTGTCTTAAAAGGTATCCACGGTGTAAAAAAATAAAACGAACAAAAACAGTGCTACTAAGATGACTTGATATTTTTTTTTTAAAGAGCATCATAATGGTTCTATATAAAATCTATTAAAAAAGGCCAAGCAATGTAGAAATGATTTTGATGCAGTGCTACATTTTCTGGCTGCCATCACAACCTATATATTTTGATATATGATTTTCTGTCGATTTATTAAATTCCGTGTGGTCTTTTTAGACATACATGTGACTTACAAAATTACATTATTATTCAACTTTAACTAGATTCAGGCTAAAAGCCCCGTAAGCCTTGTAAAAGCAATCTTATCACTTCAGATATAGCACACCTCATCACAATATGCGGATGGACAACACTTTGTCCAGGCTCATATATAGAAAAATTTAAAAAATGTTGTGTTATCTGAGTTTTATACCATAAACCGAGCTGTGTCCAAACCAACTATAGCATTTAAAAAACTTCTACACTGTAGATCTTGATGTTATTTAATGTGAATTTTATTATAGACAATAAGAATGATTCCTCAGTATTTTCATCTTTTTCGAGTCACTCGGTGCACTCTTTTCAGTAAATCATAACACATTCGAAATAAAAGATATTTTGTTTCTTTGTGCAAAAATGCATGTTTTTTTTTTTAGCAAGGCTGCATGCTCGCTCAATTGAACGGCCCAATAGTAACAGACAAATTAATGTCCAGTGGAAACAACTTTGTCTACACCAGAGATGAAATTTATTACATGAAAAATGCATGTGATTATACGATACCACCTAGTGTGTCAAACAAAATGACGGAGTTTGCCATATTTAAACAGAGTCACAACTTTTACAACAAGACTAAGGAGAAGTATAGAGGGAGGGAGGAGGAAAAAGGATACAGAGGCGTACAACAAAAATCACTGGAGAACGTTGTAATACCCATCCTTACGTAACACTCTTACGCCACCCAGCTTATCAAGGTATGCACAACAAATGTCATACAAGAAAAGTGTTCAAACTTTAAAGCCATTTACTTCAATTGTCAATAAATTAGAAAAAAAAACACCGAGAGAAACGAATTGATAATTGAATCTAATGCTGGTTTTAGTTTTGTGTACTGAGACATGGCTTAAATCTGCTGGAGATGAAGCATTTATCGAAGCAATAGTCACTGAACACTTTGACACCGGCTCTGTGGCCTAGCGGTAAGACACTCGCTCAGAGATCGGGAGGTGCGTGGTTCTATCCCCGGCCGAGTCAAACCAAGGACTTTAAAATTGGTATTGGCAGTTGATCCGCCTAGCATTATGGATTTAGTGCTAAGTCTGGTCGGCCCGGTGTCAGGATAATGTGACTGGGTGTGGTGTATGCAAGCGCTCCTTACATCACAGTTTGGCAGCACGCTTTCAATTGTCCCCAGCGCCGTCTCTGATATAACCTTGTAGTTGAAAAGAGACGTTAAAAATAAAATTCAAACAACCAAACCAAGCACACTTTGGCTCTCTTTCCATACCTCCGCTTACCAGATCAAGAGGCGGTGCAGAAATTCTTTAAAAGTCAGTGTTGTAAATACAGACATGAAATGAACATCTTTTGAACACTGCACCGTCCAATTTCAGTGCAGGGATACCTCATCACACAAATTGTCACGGATATTTTCTTTGATGGATACTCAAACCTCTTCAACTTCGTTCACATGGAAGAAAGGCTATATATCAATAGACCTTTAACTTCCATATGAAAAGTATTATGACCGAAACGTACAGAAACTGAGCAATCTGTTTTCTGAACATGACATATCTCAGCTGATACCAGCAGCCACACACAAAAAACAACAACATATTTTAGATTTATTGCTTGCCAGGAGAGAAAATGATAAGGTTATTAATTTAAAAGTCTGTGAAAAATGTTTTTTCTGATCACCATGTAATTTCTTTTGAGCTTGAATGTAAGAAACCTAGAAGGATACTAAGCACTATGTTATAAGTAGAAGAAGTTTTAAAGACATTGATGTAAAAGTTTTAAGAATGACATTGACATATCTTCTATTTCATCTGACTAATCTCCTTCAAACATCGACAATGCCTTTCTCCTTGGCGTGCCTGACACACACGCCTCAACTTGCGAGAGAAAAGTTAGTCTCCGCTCCCACGCCCCATGGTTTAATGTTTCGGTAAAGGCTGCCAAGATAGAAAAAGAGAAAAGCTAAAATGGAAATATTGAAACCTAATTGTCCACAAAGAAATTCATATAAATGTTGAAGAGCATCTTGTTCATGTCATCCATAATCAGAAAAAAAATTACATTAATACAAAAAGTGCAGGCAGTGGGTCTTGTAAAGAATTGCTTAGTATCTGTAATGATCTTTTAGGAAAAAAAAGATTCTCTAAACTAACCTCTAACACACAAAGCAAAGACCTACCAACTTCTTTCAAGAAATTTTATTGAAAATATTGATCTCTTTACTGAAGTCATTAGATAATAACTTGGTAATGATCCGGTCGAACCACAGAGGTCTATTAATAGCACCAGAGAGGGTATTGACGTCACACGACGTCCCGACTTGAAGCCGACTGGGAGAGCAAAAAGGGGGGCAAGGCTAGGCTGGCTAGCCACCGGCACTCACTATCAGCTAAACTTGCTCTCAGCTGATGCTCTAAAGCGCTAAAACCATAACAGTCAAGATGGTGTGAACTTCTTTTAGTATTTTTTTTACAACTGTTAATAATGTTATTGGTGTTGTTGTTGGTATTGCTTTTGTTGCTACTACTACTACTACTACTACTACTACTACTACTACTACTACATCATAGGTCCTTAGGAATATAGCCAAAATGAAAAAATAGCGACCATTTTGCTTGACGGACAAAAATGAAAGCAATCTCAATAATAATTGCTTTCATTTTCGTCCGTCAAGCAAGATGTTCGGTTTATGAGGATTTCGATCAATACTGTTGCAGAATTACATGTATAACTTTAAGACGTCATATGCTGCTCTGGCTTCTTAGCTTAGTGCCTTCCGCTAGCTTGGTCATCCGGCCTTGCAGCTTCAGCTGTCCTCTTTATTTCCGCGGTGAAAGCGATCCACTCCTGTCTTTGCGATGCTATTTTTTGCAGCTTGTGCAGGTTCTCTTTTGTTGTCAGCTGGACACCTTTGTTTTGCAGTCTTTTCAGGTCGTTGTTCAGGGTTATCGGGAGAGTTGTTGTTGGTCTTCCTCTGCCTCTATTCGAGTTCTCGTTGAAATAATAAAGCATTGTGAGATTTGCTGGAATAGAGTTATCTCGCCTTAGAATGTGTCCAAAGAGCCTCCACCTTAGTTCTAAAATTTGGAGGGAGAGTGGGGTTTCTGAGCACTTTTTGTACAGAGACTGATTTGTAATTTTAGTTGGACAATGGATTCCTAGGATTCTTCTTAATTGTCTACGATGAAATGAGTCAAGTCTCTTTTCATCTGTTGTTGTTGGAGCCCATGTACCGCAGTTATAAAGTAGTATGGACTTGACTAAAAAGTTGTACAGTTTAATCCTTGTTTTTTGTTTTACTTTGTCTGGTCTGTTCCATATGTTAGATAGTTTATTGAGGGCTACGTTTGATAAGTGTTTCCTGTGATCTATATCTTCTTTGTTGCCGAGGAGTGACCCTACTTTCTTGGTTAGTTTCCAATCCTCCTTATCCTTTCTCAGCTCTGTGTGTTCTGTTTTGTCGACGTTTACTTTTAGTCTGCAGTTTTTGAGTGATGTTTCGATGTCATTTATGTTTGGTGGGTCTGTTCCTACAAAGTCTATGTCATCGGCGTGTATGATTTCATTTGGGAGGACTTGTTGGAAGGTCTCATTGCTCCTCGCGTTTCTAAGGGCATTTTCTAAATAAACTATAAACAATACAGGGCTAAGGCTGTCCCCTTGTGGCGTGCCTACGTTGGTAGTGAATAGCTGCGTGGTGTTTGTTCCATTGATTTTTACGTCTAACGTTGTTTTGCTAAGGTGGAATTGAACGATACACAATTCGTCTTCATCAATAATTTCCCTTAGCGTCTTTAGTAGTAGAGTTCTGTCAATAGTATCAAATGCAGCTGACATATCTATTCCCGTGATGTTTAGTTGAAGGTTGAGTGTGTTTAAGATTTTTGCGCTTAGCCATCTATGTGCCCATACCACGTCTGAAGTACTCCTGTTGGGTCTAAAACCGCTTTGGCTGTGGGATATGTAGGTTTCTATTTTTGGTCTGATGCGGTTCAGAACTATGGCTAAAAGCACTATTCGAATCGAATTCAATAAAGTTATTGGGCGAATATTTTGTGGTGGTCCTTTTGGCTTTCCTGGTTTAGGCAAAGCTATCAGGAGACCTCCGTTGATGTGCAGGTCTTCGTGTCTTTCAAAGGTTTGGTTTAATATCTTAGCAATTTTGTTATCGATAAGATGTGGTGCAAATTTTAGGAATCCACCACATATCTTGTCTGATCCTGGTGCCCGGCCGTTGTTCAGGTTGTTAATGCTTGCTTTAACCTCTTTCTCTGTTATAGGGCTTTTCAGTTTTCTTGGTTGTCCGAAATACGGTTCTATGTCGTGGATGTTATCGTCTCTAAACTTTGACTTAAAGTGGTTGGCAATGATTAGTTGTATTTGACTTGGGTTGCTAACTTGCTTCCCATCGTTGTCGTGTACTTTTGGATTTTCAAATCTTTTTCGGTTAAGGGCTTTTACAGCTTGAAACATGCCGCCATCGCTTGATGTTTTGTCTATGTTGCTGGCTAACTCGTCTAAATGCTTATTCTTCAATTGCTTTGTTTTCTCTTTGATTTTGTGCAGCATGAAGTTTCTCTCTTTTTTCAGGTCTTTAATCTTCTGTGGTTCTTTTGAGTTCAGAATTTCAAGTCTAACTTGTTTTTGTTTGTCTGATAGGTGTTTGACCTCGTTGTCCCAACCTGGATATGCCTTTTGTTTTGGTACTTCTTCAATGTTTTATTTTTAGCTGCTGTTTCTAGGCATTGTTTTATAAGTTTCCATTGTGTGTTTACCTTTTGCTCCTCGTCAACTTGGCTAAGTAGCTGGCCTAGTTGTTCTTTGTAGTTATGTGTGACATTTTTGTTTTGGCCAAGCTGAGCTATGTTTCAGCGAGCTTTAAATTTGTTGCACATTGCGTCTTTTCTTTTACCTTCCATAGACTGTGTTTGGAAATATCGATTGAAGTTTTAACAAGTCTGTGGTCTGATGAAACGATTGTACCGCCGTATGATTGTGCGTTGTTTATTAAATGTTTGTGTTGTTGTCTACATATTATAAAGTCTATCTAGTTGTAGATATGAATAGTTGTATTGTCCTGCTCTGGTGCTAAGGAAAATTTTATTCGATGAAACAAAAAAGTGCGCACACAAATTGTAACAGAGAGAAAGAGAGAGAGAGAGAGAGACAGACAGACAGACAGAGAGAGAGACAGAAAGAGAGACAGAGAGAGAGTTTACCGTGATCTAAAATTCTCACTAGGCCTTATGCAATGAGTCCAAATAGATCTCGGCCCTAGCTGAACGAAAAAAATGTGTTCACAATACCGTTGAATAAAAGTCTAGATCTAGATCTAGATTACTTTTACAAAATTTCATTCGAATTGAATATTCTTTGTTTGCTAGCCTTTTATGACATTGTTATGTAATGCCATTTTTACATAACTAGAACCAGAACCTAGATTCAGATCTTAGGTCGAGATGTAGATCTAGAAAGATTTTTTAGAAAGACATGCCCCCTAAAAAACGCCAGGCTGTTAGTGATAGTACTAAACAAACAGAAAAGAGAAGTAAACAACTTAGGGCTGCTGAAGAAAATAGATTTATATCTAGAGGGAGATCAAGACCTAGAAAAAAAGGACCAACAATAATTGCACTAAATGCAAATGACTTCAGTGAAAGTGACTTGGACTAAAGACTCTCTACACATTCATGTGGAGATCTAGATATTGTGTGTCAACATTGTAATGCACTTAGATGGAGAGGTGAAAAGCAAACATTTTGTTGTCAGGATGGCAAGGTTAGAATCGAAATCCCTCCCCCTCCCCCTCCACCGCTCATGAAATATCATGATGACCATCCATTCCTAACAAAAATTAGAAATTACAACAATGCACTAACCTTGGTCTTGCATCAGTAGCGTGTCATGAACATTTGAAACTGGCTTTAACCCTACCTTCACCATCCAGGGGAAACGTTACCATCGAATAGGCAACCTTTTACCGGAACGCGGAGCAGTGCCAAAGTTTAGTCAAATCTATTTTTATGACTCAGATGCACAACTGGATTACAGGCTACTCCATTCAGGACTGGACCCACAGATTTTGAAAGATTTTCAGACAACGCTGCATTCTATAAACACTTACATCAAATCTTTTAAGCCAGCTATAAAGGTGAGCGCTGAACAGTCTGATGTTAAGATAGAGTTACATGCCGAGAAGAAAATACCTCAAAATGGACATGCCCGGAGTTACAACCTACCAACCTCTAGCGAAATTGCCGCTCTCCTACCAGGTGATTCCAGGAAACTTAGACATCATTTTAAGATGCAGAAAGGGAGATAGACAAGGATTAAAGCGGATCAATACATGCCACAGATCATATGATCCTCTTCACTATATTCTGATGTTCCTGACTGGCTGTGATGGCTGGCATCTTGGACTGAATAGAACAGACAACAAAAAACTGACAGCAGCAGATTTTTATAAAAGTCGCCGTCAGATCCGCCATGAAGATTTCAACATTGTCTTCAAAGGGAAGAAACTATCTCAACAGTATGCAGTTGACCAACGGGTAAAAGTTGAAGCTGAACGCTTGGATTGGGTGATGATATTTATGCGACTGTCTTAAACCTATGAGATTGTGACTACCAATTATGTGAACGTCACAACCCCGTTTGTAGAACGGGTTCTTCAGCTAGTACGCACAATCACACAAACGGAAAGCGCAGTAAAGAATGGAGGATGGGTCTGAGAATCGTTCGAAACAGAACGGGGTATTAGGTAAGGATACTGAAAAAAGCCCCTTGCTTTTAGCCCTAGTCGCTGGACTGTTAACTATTCAAATAAGAAAAAAAATATTAAGGGTGTTCTTAGCAAATGCAAAGTTGTCGTTGAGGACGACATAAAAATTCTTCAGTACGCTGATGACACGACATTGCTGCATCGGGACCGATCTGATTTAACAGCTGCTCTCACCGAAATTGATGAATGTATTCAAATCTCTGGGCTACAGCTGAACAGAAGATAAACAATCGGCATGTGAATTGGGAGCAACAAGATAAACGAAGAAAGAAGACACGTTATTGAATGGATTGGCAAACGAGAGGACAAAAAAACTCCTGGTATAATCTTTAAAGCAAAGTTGGGGGCCTCAAGAATAATAATAATAATAATAACAATAACTATAATAATAAAAATAATTATAAAAATAATGAAGAACATTTATATGGCGCTTTTACAAAAAGCTCAAAGCGCTTTAGACAACAATGACATTGACATCTTTTCAATACACATTCACAGAACAAAATAAAGTTAGGACAGATACATTTGGAGTTGGTGCGTTTTTAACGCAGACTTGAACTCTTGCGAGTCCTTTATTTGTCGAATGGGCAGAGGAAGCGAGTTCCAAACGTGAGGAGCTGCATATAAAAATGATTTTTCTCCATAGGTCTTAGTTTTCACTGCAGGTACAACTAACGAATCTTTACTACTACTGCGCAATGTGCGAGATGGTTTGTAAACGCTAATCATAGATGACAAATACAATGGTGCTTTGTTTTGTAGAACTTTGTGACAAAGTACAGCTACTTTAAATTTAATCTTAGCATCTACAGGAAGCCAATGTACAAGAAGCGGTATTACATGCTCCCTTATTTTCTTTTTTAGGATCATCCTAGCAGCAATATTCTGAAATCTCTAAAGGCTCTGAATAGATTTTGAGGGCATATTAGCAAGTGTGGCGTCGTGGTGAAGTGGTAGACGCTCGGCTTTCGGATCGAGAGGTTCGGGGTTCGAGTCCTGCTTTCGGCAGGTCGACGTTTAGTCCTTGAGAAAGGCTATTTACACACATTTCTTCGCCTCACTCATGCGTTAAACGAGTACCCGACTATAGGCAGTGAAAGATCTTGTCAGAATGATAGAGTGATGCGCTTAACTTGCTGCTCCTCTGTGTGTTCAGAAGGTACTTTGGTTGGGAATGGCCTGTCGGGGAACCCATGTAAAGCGCTTAGAGCACAATAGTGGATAAGCGCTATATAAAAATGCTCTTTATTTATTTAAGTAAAGAATTACAATAATCAAACCTTGAAAAGATAAAAGCTGATACAAGACACATCAAGGATGATTTATCTAGAAAAGATGACATTTTTTCCAATCTAAGAGAGTTCACACTACATTTGTTCACAGATATTTCCAATTTGAACATTGTTAGACAGCATAGAGTCAAAATACAACCCTAGGTTTTTAGTCTTATCACTAAATTGTATGCTTTCATTGTCAACAACAAAATTACCGCCTGGCTTGACACACATTTTTAGTATGTTTTGTATTAAACAACATCACCTCAGTTTTATCATTGTTTAACTTTAATTTATTTGATAATATCCACGCACCAATCTTCTTCACACATGATTGCATTGACATGGAAAGAGAGAAAATTTCAGATGGAGCAGCTGAATTGTAAACCTGCATATCATCTGCATAGGTGTGATATCGAAGTCCATGAGCCCTGATAATAGAACTAACAGGTTTGGTATACATGGTATTAAGTACAGGCCCAAGCACTGATCCTTGAGGAACTCCATGGGGGAGCTTAATTTTAGATGAAATTTCTCCATTGATTGTAACACATTGAGTTCTGTCGGTTAGATATGAATCGAACCACTTCAATACAATTCCTGTAATGTAAGGAGCGCTTGAGTACACCACACCCAGTCACATTATCCTGACACTGGGCTGACCAGACTTAACACTATTGCCATAATGCCAGACAGTAGCCTGGCGGATCAGCTGCTAATACCAGTTTTAAAGTCCTTGGTTTGACTGGGCCGGGGATCGAACTCACACCTGCCGATCTCTAAGCGAGTGTCTCACCGCTATGCCACAGAGCCGGTCAGGTTCATCAGTAAGAGTAGTTCCTTCAAATCTAGTATTAACTCCTAAAAAAAAACGACTGGTTTCTCCTTTCTTTCCCGTCTATGGTATCAATGATCTGCACAGCCAATCTCTCACTCTCTTTTATGCTCTCCTACCATTACATATTCCAGAACTAACTAGGAGTAGGTCCTTAACACTAAATCTTAAATAAAGAGCTTATTTTATTCAGTCTTGTGAAACGGAGTAGATAAAAGAATAGTTTATTTGTGTTCAGCTTGTCAGCATTTTGCACTTATGAGTACTTTACGTGAAAAAAGGAAAAGTTTTAAGTTATCTGTTATTAATTGTGCACTTAATAGCCCAACGCGACCTGTACAGAAGGGCCAAACCACCGAAGCCAAACAAAATATCTCACTCTTCTACGTTTAAACATTGGCTTTTCAGTTGCCATGGGCAAGTCTTTAACAAAAACATTAAATTTTGTTCTCACTTGATTTAATTTACTCACTACAAAATACCAGTTTTCCTTTTTATTAAAAGAACTTGTTTCCATTTGCATGTTTGGATCCTATATGTCACAGTGCCCGAGCCCTAGTATTAGCAAAACGTAAAACTTGTGAAGTGGACTTGATGCATATTAAAACTCATGATTACTGTGGTTCAATTATCGCAAGGGTAAAAACTCTTTAGACCAATTATATGTGAATAAAGACACATTTCCTAATTGCCGTTTTCTTTGTATTTCACCTACACCAACAGGCTTAGGAAGGTGGTTTGTTATTGGACAAAGTTGTCATGAAAGTCTAGATTGATGATGCCTGCATCGAGTTTTAATACTGTTAAGCATAGTGCGGGCATCTATTCATGTTGTTTTACTTGGCATAAATGTGATCTGTTAATTATACTTTGACAGAAGAGCATTTTGTTGTCATGAAGGCCACACACTATTTTGTTTGGTATGAAGCATTTTCCAATATTTTTATTCATTTTTACCCATTTAAAAGTTAAATAAGGTGTTCTGTTTTGAAGGCACTAAACTGTTTCATAGGGGTAGGTCTACTGCAAACATCTGCGTGTACAAATCATGTCCACACGCTGGCAATGATTTTTGGACAAGGCTGTTTTAGGCAAATGCAAGATCGTTTAATTAAAAAAAGCTTTGTCACTACAATTTTGAAATTGCACACACATACTCTGAAACCCTTTTGGTATGCTTCTAGCAAATCTCCACGAAGTCTTCTTTATATTAAGCTTTGGAGGTCTAAGGCTTGTAGTCTTTGTTCGTAGCGGAGATTCGATATACCTGGTACTAGTTTTGTTGCCCGCCATTGAAAGTTTTCTATTAATATTGCGTCTGTTTTATTCATTGGGAATCATACACAGTTCCCGCATTCTAAATGCGAGCGCACTAGGCTTTTGATTAGAGTTGTTAATGTTAGCATAATTATGTTTGACGATAGACTCAAAAGACCTTCTTATCTGTCCCACGATTCTGATGGCTTTACTTCCGGGGGGGGGGGGTCGCAGTGCTTGCTAAATTTAGACTTAGAGTCCACGAACACACCTAAATCTTTTTTGCAAGGCGTCTGTTCTAGCCCCACCTCACTGTTTTTTGTCTTATGAAGATATAACGATGATTATTTTTGCCAAAATGCAAAAGGTCATTTTGTAAAAGATTTGTCTTTCAGTTGTCAATTTTTTACCGGAGCAAAGATTTAGAAAAATTTTTAAGTTTTACTTGAATATTTGCACTTTAGTCTATTGGACAGCGAAAACATTTAGAAATGGTTTTCACAAATTTTTTTTCTTGCATCTAAATCTCAAATGTGAGATGTTAGACATAACCAGGGCGATTACTAGAAACCAGAAATAAACTTCCATTAGCTTAAATTTGGATTTTGGTTGTTGATTCTAGTCTAATTGCTTTTAGTAGTTTTAAGGGATGCACAATATCTAGATTCTAGACCGAGATTTATGTAAAAATAAAGAACTGAAATGGAGATGGAAGTCTATATTCTGGATTTACGATTGCCAATGAAATAAGAAAGTATAAGCACATGGGTTTGTAGACGCTGAAGGAGAGAGAGAGAGCGAGAGA